>JAJPUD010001760.1:109557-123821 GCA_023553655.1 Myrmecobius fasciatus
GAGAGAGAGAGAGAGAGAGAGAGAGAGAGAGAGAGAGAGAGAGAGATCCATGACATAGAAGTGAAGGCTGAACTGAGCCCATGTGAGCCCATGTGAATGAAACACTGGTGGTGAATAAGTAGGTGGTGATGACAACAGTTTGATGAACTCTCAAGACAGAAACAATAAGAAGGAATGGGAACTGGTCAAAAAGATAATGCAGGGATTCCCCCTTGCTAGCAATAGACTGAGTACCAGAAGCTATTTGGAAATTTTATTACCTATACCCACTTCTGGGTCATAGTTCAAAGGCAGTTTTTCTAGAAAATCATTTAAGATGATATCCAGGGGCAAATCCCAGATGATGGAGTAAAGGCAGGAACTCACCCAACCTCTCCCCCAAACCACTCCAAATTCCTTTAAATAATGATTCTAACCAAATTTTAGAGCATCAGAATACCTCAAAAGAAAGAGCAGAACATTTTCCAACTGAAGGCAACTTAGAATATCAGCAGAAGAGGTATTTGACACCAGGATGGGAATCTAGCCTGTGGTCCTGATGCAGGCTATGACAGCAAAATCCTGGGCCCAGCTCCAGATCTGGCCTCAGCCAGACCTCTGAATCAATGGCAGTTCTGGTGGCCTCCACTCAGCCCAGATGTACCAAAAAGAACTTGGAAGGTGAGAAGAAAAGGTCTGTGGAACCAAGGTGGGAGCCTAGGGCATAATCTCAATATAAATTGCACCAGTGCAACTTCAGCTCTAACCTGGATCAGTAAGGTGGTTCCTCTGAATCAACAGTAGTGCTAGAGGCTTCTGGACCTCTATCCCAGGAACACCATGGAGGGTTCAGAAGGTCAGTGCAGAGGGTCTGTGCCAATGAAGTGGGAGTCCAATGTGCAGTCACAGTGCCACAGTAGAGCATCCCTGGCCCCAATTCTTGTTAGAATGTCACCAAAGCAAGATTTTGGTGTTTCAGTATACTAGATCTTACAGTTACAATGAGGTGGGACACTCCTTACAAGCTCCAGAGAAGAAAAAGTGCATGTGGTCAGATTCCCAGAAGGACCTTTGAAAACAACTCACAGAACCCCTGAAACTTGGGCCATGCACTCTGGAAACAGAGCCTTACTTTAACAAAGGGTTAAAAGCTGAGAAATAGGCTAGGAAAACAAGTAGACAACAAAAAGTTTCTGACTATGAAAGTTATTATAGTGATGAGGAAGATCAAAATATAAACTTAGAAGATGATAGCAAAGTCAAAGCTCCTACATCCAAAGCCTCCAAGAAAAATAAGACTTAGGCTCCCATGGAAAAGCTCAAATGGGATTTTGAAAATGAAGTAAGAGAGATAGAAGAAAAATTAGGGAAAAAATTGAGAATGGTGCAAAAGAAATACAAAAAGCTAATGAGGAGAAGAATATCTTAAAAAGCAAAATTGGCGGGGCAGCTAGGTGGCACAGTGGTTAGAGCACCAGCCCTGAAGTCAGGAGGACCTGAGTTCAAATCTGGTCTCAGACACTTCCTAGCTGTGTGACCCTGGGCAAGTCACTTAACCCCAATTGCCTCAGCAAAAAGCAAAAAAAAAAAAAAAAAAAAAGCAAAATTGGCCAATTGGAAAAGGAGGTACTATTAATTTTATAGAAAAAAGAATAGATTTCAAATCCTGAGGACACTAAAAGCAGATTATCTCCAGATGAAGCCCTAAAGGGTAATATGAATTAATCCTCATCTCACAAGGCTCTCTTGGAAAAAGTCAAAAAGGATCCAGCAAAATTAAGCATTATCTTTCAAGGAAGAAGATAGACATTCAATTATACACATGAATTTCATTTATTTCTAATGAAAAGACCAGAGCTGAACAAAAAAAAAATTGATCTCCAAATACAGAACTCAAGAGAAGCAATAAAAGATAAAAAGGAAAAAACCTTCAGAAGTATATCTCTGTTATGGGTATACTTAGAAAGTGCAGGTATAATTTGATTTTATTATGATAATATAAAAAAAATTAGAGGTAAAAGGTGATCGTACTGGATAAAAAGAGGAAAATAGAAGTAAAACGAAGAAATTGATATCTCATGAAGAGGCAAAGAAGACCTATTATAATTGAGGGAAAGAATGAAGGCGCATGAACATTGTGTGAATCTTTCTCTCATCAGATTTGGCTCAATGGCTTCACAGAGAAACTTGTCTCAACCTACAGGAAAGTGGGAGGGGAAAGGAAAAAGGAAATGTGAGGCTAATAGAAGGAAAAACATAAGTAGTAGGAGAAAGGTATAAGAAAGGGGGAAGGGCTGTAAAGGGGAAGGGCTTTTTAAGGGAGATCATGGTAAGAAGTAAAATACTGAGAAAGAGGGAAATGGGAAAAGGAAAGAGAAAAGCAAAACTTGAGGTAAATAAGATAGCAGGAAATAAGGAATTAGTCATTTTTAACTGTGAATGTGAAATGGATGAAATCTCCCATAAAACAGAAGCAGAGAACAAACTGGATTAAAAACCAGAATCTTACAATATGTTGTTCACAAGAAACACATTTAAAGCAGAGTGATACATACAGAGTATGTAAAAGGCTGGAGAAGACTCTAGTATGCTTCAGGTGAAGTAAGAAAAGCAAGGGTAGAAATCCTGAGCTCAGATCAAACAAAAGCAAAAATAGATCTAATTAAAAGAGATAAGGAAGGAAACTATACCTTGCTAAAGTATACCATAGATAATGAAATAATATCAATACTAAACATATATGCACCAAGTGGTAAAGCATCCAAATTCCTAGAAGCAAAGTTGAGAACTGAAAGAAGAAATAGGATAGCAAAACTATACTAGTGGGGCACCTCGATATTGCTTTCTCAGAACTAAATAAATCAAACCACAAAATTAATAAGAAAGAAGTAAAGGAGATAAATAACATTTTAGAAAAGTTAGGAATGATAGATCTTTGGAGAAAATTGAATGGAGACACAAAGAAATATACTTTTTTTTGGTGGTTCATGGACCCTATACAAAAATTGACCATATATTAGGGCACAAAAATATCAAAATCAAATGCAGAAAAGCAGAAGTAGTAAATGCCTCTTTTTCAGATCATGATGCAACAAGAATAACAAAAATTAATTGGAAACTAAATAATCTGATGCTAAAGAATGAGAGAGTGAAACAACATATAGACACAATCTATAATTTCATCCAAGAGAATGACAATAATGAGACAACATACTAAAATTTAAGGGATGCAGCCAAAGCAGTTCTTAGGGGAAGTTTTATCTCTAGATGCTTACTTACATAAAAGAGAAAAAGAGAAGATCAATGAATTGGGCCTGCAACTAAAAAAGCTAGAAAAAAAAAAGAATAAAAAAAATACCCAAGCAAATACTGATTTTGAAATTCTTAAAAAATGAGAGATTAATAAAACTGAAAGTGAAAAAGTATTTAACCAATAAACAAAACTAAGAGCTGGTTTTATGAAAAAACCCAACAAAATAGATAAACTTTTAGTTAATTTGATCAGAAAAAAGAAAAAAAAATTAAATTGTTATTCTCAAAAATGAAAATGATTAACTTTCCACCAATGAAGAGGAAAGTGGAGCAATAATTACGAATTATTTCCCCAAAACTCTATGCTAATAAATATGATATGATAATCTAAGTGCAATGGACAAATATTTACAAAAATCGAGATTGCTCAGATTAACAGAGAAGGGAAACAAATTACTTAAATTGTCCCACTTTAGGAAAAGAAATTGAACAAGCTATTAATCAACTTCCTAAGAAAAAATCTCCAGGGCCAGATTGATTTACATGTGAATTCTACCAAACATTTAAAGAACATTTAATTCTAATATTATGTAAACTCTTTGGAAAAATAGGGAAAGAAGGAATCCTACCAAATTCTTTTTATAACACAGACATGGTACTGATATCCAAACCAGGTAGAATCAAAACAGAAAGAAAATTATAGACCAATTTCGCTAATGAATATTCATGAAAAAATCTTAAATAAAATATTAGTAAAAACATTACAGCAAGCTATCCCCAGGATAATACACCATGACCAAATAGGATTTATACCAGGAATGCAGGGCTGGTTCAATATGAGGAAACCATTAACATAATTGACTATATAAAAAACTAACTAACAAAAATCATATTATTTCAATAGATGCAGAAAAAACATTTGACAAAATCCAGTACCCATTACTATTAAAAAACACTAGAGAGTACAGGAATAAATGGAGTTTTCTTTAAAATGATCAAAAGCAGGGGGCAGATAGGTGGCGCAGTGGATAGAGCACCAGCCCTGAAGTCAGGAGGACCTGAGTTCAAATTTGCCTTCAGACACTTAATACTTCCTAGCTGTGTGACCCTGGGCAATTCAATTAACCCCAATTGCCTCAGAAAAAAAAAAAAAAAGATCAAAAGCATCTATCCAAAGCCATCAGGTATAATGGAAACGAACTAGAACTATTCCCAATAAAATCAGGGGTGAAACAAGTTTGCCAACTATCACCATTACTATGCAATATTGTATTAGAAATGTTAGCTTTGGCAATAAGAGAAGAAAAGGAGATTAAAAAATTAGAATAGGTAAGGAGGAAACCAAATTATCCTTCTTTGCAGATGATATGATGGTATGCTTAGAGAATCCTAGAAAATCAATTTAAAAACTACTGGAAACAATTCACAACTTTAGCAAAGCTGCAGATCATAACATAAACCATCAGAATTTTTATACATCACTAACAAGATCCAACAGCAAGACATACAAAGAGAAATTCCATTTAAAATAATTGTAGATGATATAAAATATTTGGGAGTCTACCTGCTAAGACGAAGTCAAGAACTATATGAACACAATTACAAAACACTTTCCACACAAATAAAGTCAGAGCTAATCAATTGGAAAAATATCAAGTACTCATAAATAAGCTGAGCTAATATAATAAAAATGACAATACTATGTAAATTAATCTACTTATTCAGTGCCATACCAATCAAATTCCCAAGAAATTACTTCACAGAGCAAGAAAAAATAATAACAAAATTCATCTCAAAGAACAAAAGGTCAAAAATTCCACGAGAACTAAGGAAACAAAACGCTAATCAAGGTGGCCTAGCTGTACCATATCTAAAACTATATTATAAAGCAACAGTCATCAAAACCACTTAGTACTGGCTAAGAAATAGTGTAGTGTATCAGTGGAATAGGTTAGGACAAAATAGTCAATGACTATAGTAACCTAGCATTTCACAAACCCAAAGACCCCAGCTTTTGGGATATTCAGAACTCACTATATGAAAAAAAAAATGCTGGGAAAATTGGAAATTAGTATGGCAGAAACTAGACATTGATCCACACCTAACACCCTATACCAAGATAAGGTCTAAATAGGTTTATGATTTAGACATAGAGGGATATTATAAGCAAAGTAGAAGAACAAAGGATAATTTGCCTCTCAGATCTGTGGAGAAGGGAGGAATTTGTGACCAAAGAACTCGAGTATATTACTGAATGAAAAATGGATAATTCTGATTATATTAAGTTTAAAAGTTTTTGTACAAACAAAACCAATGCAGAATGTAAAAAAAAAATACATTCAAGAGTTTTGATTAAGGTCTCATTTCTAAAATATATAGATGGTTGACTCAAATTTATATGAATTCAAGCCATTCTCCAATTGATAAATGGTCAAAGGATATGAACAGGTAATTTTCAGATAAGAAATTAAAACCATTTCTAGTCATATGAAAAGGTGTTCTGAATCATTATTGATCAGAGAAATGCAAATTAAGAGAACTCTGACGTTTCACTACACAGAAAAAGATAATGACAAGTATTGGAGGTGATATGGAAAAAGTGGGACAGTAATACATTGTTGGTGGAGTTGTGAACTTATTCAACCATTCTGGAGAGTCCAGCAATGCCTCTACTTGGTCTGTATCCCAAAGAGATTATAAAGGAGGGGAAGTGACTCCATGTGTAAAAATGTGGCAGCCCTTTTTGTAGTGGCAAGAAACTGGAAACTGAGTGGATGTCCATCAGTTGGAGAATGGCTGAATAAGTTATGGTATATGAATGTCATGGAATATTGTTGTTCTATAAGAAATGATCATTAGGATTTCAGAGAGGCCTGGAGAGACATACATGAACTGATGCTAAGTGAAATGAGCAGAATCAGGAGATCATTTTACACGGAACAGCAAAATTATAACAATGATCAATTCTGATGGACATGGCTCTCATCAACAATGAGGTGATTTAGACCAGTTCCAATGGTTTTGTGTTAAAGAAAGCCATCTGCACCCAAAGAGAGGACAATGGGAACTTAATATGGACCACAACATAGTATTTTCACTCTTTTTGTTGTTGTTTGCTTGCATTTTGTTTTCTTTCTGATTTTTTCTCCTTTTTAATCTGATTTTTCTTGTGCAGCCTGATATTTGTGAAAATATGTATAGAGAAATTGCACATATTTGACATATATTGGATCACTTGCCAACTGGGGGAGGGGATGGGGGGAAGGGAGGGAAAAATTAGAACATAGGGTTTTTGTAGGGGCGAATGTCAAAAATTATCCATACATGTATTTTAAAAATAAAAAGCTATATTTTAAAAATATTTCACACTCAAACTGTGATCAGCTCTGAAGTTGTTAGCAAAAAAATCAAATGTGAATGTTTTGTTTTGAATGTAAATGGAAAAAAAAACTATTAAATAAAATAAAACAGAAAAAATTAATGATCTCCAGAAAGCTATAAAACTGTATACTCTTTGATTCAGCAATACCACTATTAGGTCTATATTCCAAAGTAATTTTTAAAAGGATCTATTCGTAAAAAAAAAAAATTCATAGGATTTTCATAGCAGCATTTTTTTGTGGTAGCACACAATTGAAAATTGAAGGATGCCTATCAATTGGGAAATGGGTCAACAAGCTGTGGCATATGATTGTTATGGAATATATAAGAAATGACAAGTAGGATATTTGCAGAAAAAATTTGAGGTTAATATAAACTGTTATAAAGTGAAATGAACAGAACCAGAAGAACACTCTATACAATAACAATAATATTGTAAGGATGATAACTGAATTACTTAGTTATTCTAATCAAGACTATGATCTAAGACAATTCCAAAGGCTCTATAATGAAAAATGCTATCCACTTCCAGAGAGAGAATGGATGAACTCTGACTGCAGATTGAAGTATCTTTTCCTTTAAAAAGAAAAAAAAATACTTTTTTCTTAGTATGTTTTTTGCCTTTGTGCATGTGTGTTTATGTTTTTTTGTAACAGGGCTAATATGAAAATGGGCAATGACAACTGCAGTGAGCTTGGAATCAGGAAAACTCATCTTCTTGAGTTTGAATCTGGCTTTAGATATTTACTAGCTATATGACCCTGGACAAGTCACTTAACCCTTTTGTTTTTAGTTTGCTCATCTGTAAAACGAACTGGAGAAGGAAATGGGAAACCACTTCAGTATCTTTGCCATGAAAACCTTAAATGGGATTACAGAAAGTCAGACATAACTGAAAAATGACTGAACAACAATAACAATATAGAAATATTATATATTTCTTCACATATATAATCTATATTAAATTGCTTGTCTTCTCAAGGAAAGATTAAGGATGAAAAAGTAAAGAAATTGAAATTCAAAATTTTTAAAATTATTGTTAAAATATTTACATGTATTTGAGAAATATTTAATAAAGTATAAAAATATTTTTATAAAAGAAATAATCCAGTCATCCAAGTAAAATTTTCAGGATAGACAGTCTTCCTTGTATTTTGGAAGTGAATCGATCTCCATGGTTAAGGATTTGGGAGGAAATGTAGTCAAGGAATTCCTCTTATAGAGAAACCCCCACATACACTGGACACAGCCTGTTAAGAATGGGGATTGCTTGATCAATATTTACCAAAATGCTCTCAGAATATATAGCTAGCTGTAAAATAGGAATATGGGTCAGCTAATTTGTTGAAATATATCACAACCCTTTATATATTCCCGGGAGTGAGGGGGGGGGGGCGGATCAATGGTTTTGTTTCCCAGTAAAACTCAGTCTGAGATTCCCAGTAAAACTCAGCAAAGAATAGCACTTAGAGAGTCCAAAGAATATTGTGGAGTGAGCATTGGACGAGGAGTCAGAGCATCTGAGTTTAAGCCCTTGTTCTAGGCAAAATCATATCTCTGAATTTTGGTTTCCTTTTCTTTAAAATGAGGGCATCAGAGAAAATGATATCTAAGATGTATTATGGCTGGCACATGAAGTTTTTTTTTTTCAGCGGAGACTCCATACAGAGTTCATCTAGCCCAACCTAGCACTGCTTCACTATTTTTTCCATCATTGACTCTGATGAAAAGGTTTTTATATAATGCACCAGATATTGCTGAATAATTACTGACATCCTGTCAAGCTTGGAGGAGAAAAAAAAAGACTGGGAAAAATTCAATAAGTAAAATTCTTCAGGTATGCAGATTAGAGCAGTTCTCTTTTTTTGAAGGCTCAGATTGTGGTACCTTGGAAAACAATTACCTAGGAGTCAGAAAACCTGGGTTCTAGACCTAACTTCCCTGCCACTCAGATACATAACATTAAGCAAGCAATATTACCTCATATTCTTGTGGTTCAGTCATTTTCACTCATGTCTGACTCTTCCTGACCTCATTTGGGCTTTTCTTGGCAAAGAAACTGGAATAATTTCCCATTTCCTTATCCATCTCATTTTAGGGATGGGAAAACTGAGACACACTGGATTAAATGACTTGCCCACAGTCACACAGCTAGTAAATGTCTGAGACTAGATTTGAACTCATGAAGATGAGTCTTCCTGATTCCAAATCCAGTGCTCTATCCATTGTGCCACCTGGCACCTCTTGAGAATCAATTTCTCTCCCTATATTATGAAAGTGCTAGACTAGAGATTCTCTAACATTTCTTCTCCTCTAAAATGCAGTAATTCTAACAGCACAAAATAGTATGCAAATTCTTCACATAGGAATAATACATAAATGTAAGCTAGATAGCATCTAGTCCAACCCTTTCTTTTTACACATGAGAGTGTAAAAAGAGGCACTTTTCCCTCACTTAGGTGAGGGAATTTGGGCCACTTGGGCCCAAGGACACACAGGGAGTAAATGACAGAGACAGAACTCAGGTCTCAGGACTTCAAATCCAGTGAACTTTCTTCTTGGACTCTTCTGTCTATTAATGTACATAGTAAAGATTTTATTCATGAAGAAATTGTTTGTCAGAGACTATTACTAGGCTAAAATAGTAGGTGATATGAAGTGATAGATTTGAATTTTCCCATCTCATGCAGTTTGTAAACAAAATTGGTTTTCAATATTTGATTTTACCTGGTGGTTATGCATATGTTACTTCAGGAAATGATCAGACATGGAAATAGTTGAAAATATATGGAAAAGTAAAGATCAACTTTGGGGTTCTTACCTTAAGGCTAGCTCTTTGAGTTGATTTGTAATTTATCCCCGGCAATCACAAATCATTTAATCATAAAAATTATTTTATATAGTCATAGATTCTCTTCATCTAAAACTGAAGAACTGAGGAAATTGAGGGGTTTAGAATAGCAAGTAGTTAATTGTAGAAATTAGGTGAACCACACTGACTCCACTTTATGACTCAATTCTTGCCCTAGCTCAATTCCCTTTCTATTCAAGTATGGGTTGAGCCCAACTTCTGCCTTGTGAGAAAAATGTATTCCATTATGGGAATTGTGAGAAAAGCTTATTGCATTGTTTGAACCTAACCCTGCGTGGCTGGGAAACTGGACCACCTTTACCTGTTGCTTAGAGACCCTTAACCAAGGACCAAGGTTATGCTGACCAGAAATCCTGTCAGATCCAAAGATTAATGTGAGAAATTTTCTCACAATTATCCATCTCAAGCAGCCCATACCTCTTATCTGAAAACTGACCTCATAGTAGTCAATTATTGCTTCCAAATTCCTTTGATTGAATACAGACACTTGGGGGAGGAGTGACACCTTTTTTTAAGGTTTCAGGGAATTACACTTGTTTGCTCTTTCTTTCCCAACTTGGAGATTCCATAATCTTCCTTCCAATTAGAAATTAGAAATTAATAATTTTATAACTTGGTCAATTGTTTTCTTTCAAATAATTGGTCTTATTCAGTTGTTTTTAACATATGAAAGCCTATCTTCCCCTGTGTTTGGAATCTAGTACCAAAGCTGAGGAAGGCAATTGAGGTAAATTAACTTTTCCAAGCTAAGAAGTGTTAAGTATCTGGGCCTGAATTTGAACTCAGATGCTCCTGTCTCAAGAACCAGTGCTGTATCCATTGCACCAGACAGCTTAGGCAATTATGCATTGCTTACTGAATTAATATGCTCAGAAGCTCAAACCTTTATTTCCACAGTTATTTCATCTTTCACCTGCCACAGAACAAAGGACAAATCCTACAATAAGTCACTAATGTCTAAACAACATGTCAAATTTAAATTGTGGTAAAATGTCCCCGCTCTAACTACAAATAGGTATAGGACTCCTGAGATTTCTGTTAAAATGTGTGGAGTCTTCAGTATTTTAAGACATTGTAAATGAGAGTCTCTAAGGAGTTCCTTGAGTAAGATGGAATTGATTTTAACATGTGAATATTTTAACTATTCACATCATTATACTGATGACAAAATGTTTTACATAAATTTTCTTATTCCTCCCAATAACCTTTAGAAGTAGGTCACACAAAATCATTATCCCTTTTTTACAGCTGAGTAAACTAAAGTTCACAGAGCTTAATTGACCTAGCTAGGGTCAAAGAGATGAGTAGAAGCAAAGACATGATAAAGCAGAATCTGGTGCCAAACCTAATGGTGTCTTCTTCCAGATCAAGCTGCTCCTAGAAATGACTTCTGAATACCTGGATGGAAATGGAGCAATGTGATAACCACTCTAGAGGCAAAAAGAAGATCTTTGGTTGGTTTAGGAAGAATAATCACAATAGTCACAATAGTCAAGAGATAAATTATGCTATAAAAAGGAAGGAAAAAAGGAGGATAGGGGAAGGCAAGAGAAAAAATGGGGAGAACTTGCTGTAGAATATCCAGGAGGTTTAACTAGAGTAAAAATGAGGGCTGTAACAACTAGAAGAACTTGCGTCAAATTGCAGCCAATGAAAAAAAATGGAATTTCTACATATAATCAAAGAGGAAACTTGCTCAACTGATAAGGGAGATGGCTCTAGTTGCAATGATTTGCATACATATCTGCATTAAAACAAGGGAAGTCATTTTTGTTCCTGAGACCAAAAGGGACTGAATTTTGCAACGGACTAGAGAATAGAAGCAGGATTTTTCTAGCTGGAATTGTAATCCCAAATATCCCTGGATTAGAGGAAAAATCTACAAGGTAAAGTGAGTGATGGTGGAGAGCACCTGGAAAGGACTACTGTTGCTTTGAACCAATAGTAGAAAAACTAAATAATACTACGTTGCATTTGTGACATACCTTGACTTTATGCCTTGAAATACCCTGTTACAATAATAAAATGTTACAAAACTGAAAGGCCTGAAGGCTATCATAAACAGGATTTAAAAAAAAAAAAGAACTGCCACGATAGAAGAGAATGTAGGACAATCAGGGTCCATGGGAAGAAGGGAGCACTGATTTTGACCCCAAAAAATCCTTGATTGAAAAACTAACCACGTTTTTCCTTTGGTTTTAAGAATTAAGAGAAAATGCTATTAATAAGTAGATAAAACAGGAAACTTAGACCTCATGAGTATAAGATATTTTCAGCTAAGTGACAATCATTTGTCTCAGGTGGATCTATACTACACAAGTGATAGAGGTGGATCAGCGGAGCCCTTGATCCACCTGATGAGTTCCCCATCTAGTTGATGATAGTGTTATCCTTTGAACACCTATGGAGTAGAAGTGTGCACACTGACACCTTGTTGAGAGGTCATAAGGAATTCATTTGACTCTTCTACAATGAGTGTGGCTGTTTCTAAGATGATCAGTAACTAAGAGTTGGGTAGATGGATTCTTGTTGGAGAATTCTGTCTTCTCTTCACATTTTACATATAGAAAGCTGATAACATCCTCTCTTTCTCTGAACTCCTTCTTTACTTTTCTTTAGTAACTTTGAGGGGAGGCGATGAGATGAAATGAAAGAGATTTGTCATTCCTCCCCTTCTATCATGGCCAATTGTGAAGGAGCAGCACATGGCTGAGTCACATCTACTTGCTCAGACGGCTAGATGGGTAAATTAATAAACTTAGAGGTCTTGGACTCCTTCTGCTGTTTGTTTCCTTTTCAGAACATGGGTCAAAAACTAGAGTTCCTAAAAATATGCTTTCCTTAAGCAAGATATTGCAGAAGCCAGAATATTATTAGAAGGCTTGAAGGAAATTAGTTAAGTCAAGCATTACTATCCCCATTTTATAGATGCTGTAATTAAAGTTCCAAACAGTTAAGTGATAGCCCAAGTTAGTGACCAAGTGACCAGGTCTCAGACACATTTTTTCCTTTTTCCAAGTCCAGTGTTTTTCCCTATTCTAAAAGCATTCTATCCTATGCTTTTTTATTTGCTTATTTGGTTTCTTTAGATGATTCTTGCCAATTCTTTATTGAATTTCCTGGGAAAGTCTGACATACCCTGCCCTGCCCCCTCACCAAAACTGGGTTAACAGGCTCTGTAAGCTGACACTTGGGCTCCCTGGTCATCATTTGCATGTCACATTTGTCTAGCGCTTTAGCTCCACTTGAGGCACAAGGCTGTAACTATGATTTCTGGGGTAATAGTCACTTATTTTTTAAATATCCTTCCACAAATATTCTGCTTTATTTCTGAAGGGCTTAGTCAGTTTACCTAGACATCCAGAAAAAAAGGTCCTTCCTGAGTCGTGCTCTTCATACCACAAGTATGGTAGACTCTCTCCAGTTGAAAAGTATTAGTATTTCACTCCTAGGTGAGCCTATGGCAGCTTCAAGAAGCTATGATATTCCTGTTGAGTTTAAGAGGGATCATTGGATTACTCCTTTACTTCCTGAAATCACAGCTCTTTTCTGGGGCCTCCACTACAATTCTTGGTACCATGCGAACCATCCCTCAGCATCCTAAAAGAAGAAAGTTCCTCCATAAGATTTGAGCTCTTTCAGGAAAAATCCCCAGAGGCTTCCCAGAAATCTGGGCATAATGGCAAACTTAGCTAGCTTTCTTCTTAAGGGTTATACACTGGCATCAAAAGAAAGAACTGTGGAGACTACATGCAGATTGAAGCATACTATTTTCACTTTTTTTCACTCATAGTTTTTCCTTTTTTGTTCTGATTTTCTTTCACAACATGACTTACATGAAAATAGGTTTAATGAACATGTATAGATTATTTGCTGTCTTGGGGAGGGAAGAGGTAAGGAAGGAAGAGAGGAAAAAATGGAACTCAAAATCTTACAAAAATGAATGTTGAAAACTATATTTTTGCATGTAATTGGAAAAAATTAAATACTCTTATGAGAATCAAAACAATTATATACAGAGTAAGGCAAAAGAAGTACTAATTCAACTTAGATCTAGAATAATTGCATCTTAATTGTTAATAGTAATCATTTATGAAGTATTGCTATGTACCTGACAATGTGCTAAGGACTGAACATATATGATGTATACATATGTAAATTTATGCACACACACATATATATAGATACATGTATGTATGCATATATATGTACTTGTATGAAAAATACATGTGTGTATATGTATATGATGTTCACTGGTCTCAAGGATCTTATAATTTAATGAAGGAAAATAACACAGAAAAGAAAACTGAAATGCAGAAAAGGGGGAGAATGAAATGTCTGGGGAAAAACGAAAGTCCAAAATGACTGCAGTTGGGAGAGAAATGATATGTCAGATATTCCCCTTCCTCAAATGGAGAAATGCATGGTTCTGCTGTCCAATCAGAACAGAGTGTATTGATGTTGAATAAGTAATTTAAGGTCCAAGAAGTGTATATGACAACTAACTTCCTTTCTTTCTTTCTCTTTCTTTCCTTTCTTCCTTTCTTCCTTTCCTTCCTTCCTTCCTTTCTTCCTTTCTTTCCTTCCTTTCTTTCTTCCTTTCTTTCCTTCCTTCCTTCCTTCTTTTCTTTCTTTCCTTCCTTCTTTCCTTCCTTCCTTTAATTCCTTTCTTCCTTCCTTTCTCTTTCTTTCCTTCCTTCCTTCTTTCCTTCCTTCCTTTAATTCCTTCCTTCCTTTCTTTCTTTCTTTCTTTCTTTCTTTCTTTCTTTCTTTCTTTCTT
>JAJPUD010001760.1:123831-136399 GCA_023553655.1 Myrmecobius fasciatus
CTTTCTTTCTTTCTTTCTTTCTTTCTTTCTTTCTTTCTTTCTTTCTTCCTTTTTTTCTTTCTTCCTTTCTTTCTTTCTTTCTTCCCTTCTTTCTTTCTTTCACTTGTGGTATGCTCTCAGAACATAAAAGACCAAGATTCACTTTAGGTGACCTCTTCTCCACTCATCAAAATTTCATTGATGTAGGGAGCTTTCAGTGAGGAGATTCCCTTCATCAATACAAATCAACAATTGTTTTTCAACTTGTAGATTTAGACATTTGACTGGGTGTGAAAGAATTAAATAAGTGCCCACCTACTATCACCCAGCTATTTCATAGCTAGGACTTTAAACCATGAGACACCTGGTCTTTTCACCTCATAATATTTATGCCAACTCTCTTTCCACTTTACCACAAGGGCATTTACCTGCTTTTCAAAAATAATATATTTTATTGATCACTTGTTTTTATATCAGTCATGTCTAGATATATGACATTACTACCCAATAAGACCTCCTTTGCCACAAAGAAAAGCAATTAAATAAATATGACACCATAAGCACATCTCTAATAGGATATAATATTCCAGATTCAGCATCTAGTGAGAGGAGTGAGGGAGCTACATATCCCTGCTGAGCCCTAACTGCTTGTTACAATAACTCAGCATTCAGCTTCATTCATTTGCATTGCTAAAGTTATGGCATATAGTGTCATCCAAGTTCCAACGTAATTCTCTATTACTTAATTCTTAGAATCTCTCATGTGTCATTTTATATAGTTTAATGCTGTTCCATTTCACTTATACACCACAATTTATTCAATCCAATTGATAAGTACTTACTTTGGAACTTTAGAGGAGTTCTGACTTCTCTAACTGGTGAGCCTAATCAGTAATCACTACCTGATACCCTGATACTACTTCCCTAATTTACAAAATTAAATAAACTTTTATTGAAAAATCAAAGGAAATAAAACTGACCCTTCATTGGGAAGTGATTGCACCATCTCCCATTAAAACCTAAAAATACATATATCCTCCACTGAGGAACTATCTACCAAACAGAAATCATTTTACAGTCGCAAACAAGAAAATTTTTCTCCCTGTTTCTTTCCCATTGACTCTTCTGGTAGTTGTAGCTATAGAGGACAGTATCAGACATTGCTTTTAGGCATCTGCTTTCTGTCTTCAAATTCAGGATCAGACACATTCTAGCTGTATGATACTGCAAGTCACTTAATCTTTCTGTGCCTCAGTTTTCTCATATGTAAAATGGAAGTAATGAGTAGCACCTACCTCCCAATTTTTTGTGAGGATAAATGAGATAATATTTGTAAAGCATTTTACAAACCTTAAAGAGCTGCCTAAAACTATAACTATTTTTACATGCAATATTCATGCCCCAAAAGTAAGGACCCCCAGAATTTTCCTTGCCAAGCAATCTTTCCTAAATTATTGCTCTATTGATAAAGTCCCAGATAAGTGACTTCTTCTCAGAGACACAATTCCTCCTGGCATCACCACTTCTGTAGTAAGCAAGATTCTGATTCTCTCTAACTTCAAGAGATTGCTTGTCACCAGTTCCATATTCTAATACAATGACTAGAAAATGTACTATCTTTTTCCCTTCTTGTAACCTGAGAGGAGTGTTCCTCACTCAAAAGATCATTCTTTACTCTTGAGGAGATAAGAAAGCAACCTAATTTCTCCATAATTCTCTCTCAGGTACTGGTAACTTAAATTTGCTTATAATTTAATTGTTGGCACTCTGAATATGGAAGCTTGGTCCAATGATAAAAAATATGCATATTATTAAAGGAAAGAAACCATGTCAATATTGTCATACTCACAATAAATGAAAACAAAAGGCATAAGGAAATTGAAGCTCAATAGAAGAATGGCTTGAAAGTTCTCAGAGGCAAATAAAGGAGCTGATGAAGTTAGTTTTATCATGTGCTCAGAGACAATAAAAATGCAATTTCATGAGACACCTGGTCTTCTCACCTCATAATATTTATGATAAGTATAAACATAAAGACTTCCTTGAAGATAACTGCAACTTATATTTCAACATCTGTTGTAGAGGTTATGGAATAAAAGAATTTGACAAGACTTTTGAAACCAAGTCAGCACATACTTTGTTATTTGTTGACTTCAGTGCAAAGATGAGCCAAGACTGAATAACAAAAAGTTTGTTTTGTTTTGTTTTTAGCAAATTGTTTAACTTTAGAAATATATCACATATACATTCTTTAAGAAAAGAAGCAGTGGCCATGGTAAGTAATGATATTTTTTAATTCTTTTATTTAGTATTGTCCTCTCTCCCAGTTACATGTAAAAACAATTTTTAACATTTGTTTTGAAAACTTTGAGTTCCAGATTCTCTCCTTTCCTTTCTCTTCACCACACCTAATTGAGAAGGTAAGCAATTCGATAAACATATTTCCATAATAATCATGTTGTGAAACAAAATATAGACCAAAAAACCTGAAGAAAAAGAAAGAAAAGAAAAAGTGTGCTTCAATCTGTGTTCAAATGCCATCAGTTTTTTCTCTGTTTATGGATTACATTTTTCATCATAAATCTTTTAGAGTTGTTTTGGATCATTGTACTGCGGATAATAGCTATCATTCATACCTGAATAATGTTGCTGTTACTTTGTACACAGTGCATTTCACTTGTATCAGTTCATGGAAGTCTTTGCAGGTTTTTATGAGAGCATCCTGCTCATCATTTCTTATAGTGCAATGAAATATATATCATAATCATTTATCACAATTTGTTCAGCCATTCCTCAATTGATAGACATCCTTACAATTTCCAATTCTTTGTCCCCATAAAAGGTATTATAAGTCCTTTTCTTTTTCTTTTTTTAAAATCTGTTTTGGGAAACCAATCTAGTAGTGGTATTTCTAGGTCAAAAAATGGTTTATAGCCCTTTGGGCATAATTGCAAATTGCTCTGCAGAATAGTTAAATAAGTTCATAATTCCATCAATAGTATATTAATAGTTCATTTTCCCCACAACACTTCTGCCATTTATCATTTTTCTTTTATGTACTATTATGCAGTCTAATAGGTATGAGGTAGTACATCACAATTTTCTAACTTATCTCTCCTGTTTCTGTTTTCCAGTTGTTTTTCTAATGATATATTTAATATTATCTTCTATTTTTTCTTTCTTTTAGTTTTATTTTGTTGTTTCTTGATTTTTCACAGCCATTACCTTTGATTTACTCAATTATAATTTTAAGGAATTATTTTCTTTAATGAGCTTTTGTTGCTTTTTTCCCAATTAGCCAATTCTACTTTTTAAGGAGTTTTTTTTTTTTTCTTCAGTGAATTTTTGTGTCTCTTTCTATTTGACCAGTTTTGGTGATTAAGGAATTCATCCATCCACTGACTTTTTTTACTTCCCCTATTATTTTATCTAATCTGTTTTTAAGGTGTTATTTTCTTCAGTATATTTTTGTGTCTCACAGAACTATTGACTTTTTTTTATGATTTTCTATTATATCACTCTCATTTCTCTTCCCATTTTTCTTCTACCTCTCTTACTTGAGTTTCAAAATCCTCTTTGAGCTCTTCCATGGCCTGTGATAAATCATATTTTTCTTAGAGACTTTGGATGTAGGAGCTTTGACTTTGTTTATCTTCTAAGTGTGTATTTTAATCTTCTTCATCACCATGGTAACTTTCTATGGTCAGAATCTTTTTCTGTTGTTTTCTCATTTCCCCAGCCTATTACTTTTAATTCTTTATTAAAGTAGGGCTCCATGGCAAACGATGCACTGTTCCAAACTTCAGGGATTTTGTTCAGCTATTTCATATATACTTTTAGGGACTTGTAAGTTTTTAGTTTTTCCAAGGTGATATGATCTAAGGAGAAGTGTGTTGACTGCTCTCCTGTCCTGTGCTCTGGTCTTTGTATGACTACAAGCACTTTTTTCTGCACTAGAAGTGTGAGGAAAGAACTCCACTATGACTGCAAAATCTGATATATACTAGTGGAGTCCTGCATCAGTGCCAGGAAAGAGACCCCTCTAATCTCTTTCTGACTTGTTAGATCTTCTTACTGTCTGTGGTCTGAGAACTCTGGAAGCAGCTACTGCCACTGCTGATTCAATGGCTCCTAAAGCCTACTCCTGGTTTTCTGGGAATTGGGCTATGCTGACACAACCTCCACTTAACTGTGCTTTCAACTTGGTACAACATATCTTTTCTGCTGACCTTCTAGGTTGTCTTAAACTGGAAAACTATTTTACTGCATCTTTTTTTGTGTTCTGTCATTCTAAAACTTGTTTAGAAACATTATTTCTAGATTTTTAGAGGGATTTGGAAGAGAGGTCAGGTGAATCCCTGACTTTATTCCACCATCTTGGCCATGCCTCAGACCATCTTATTTTTAAAAGATGAAATTGGCTCAGTGTAGTGGTGCATATTTATAATCTCTGCTACTGATACGACTGAGGCTGCTCAATCACTTGAGTTTGGGAATTTTGAGCTGCATTATAACAAAAGCTGATCTGTTATCTATATTAAGAATGGCGCCAAGATGGTGAGCCCCTAGAATAAAGAAAGAAGGAAGGAAGGAAGAAAGGAGGGAAAGAAGAAAGGATCATTTTTAAAGAGGACCAATGACATCATGGGTGATGAATTGACTTGTGTGGGGAAAGGATTTAAGTGAGGCAGAATTGCACAAAGTCATCGCCTTTATTTTCCCTTCCTGAGTTATACCAGTAGGAGGACAAAAGTCAGGACAACTGGCAATGACCCAGGATGTAGTGAATGACTTAGGTATTTTCAATGGATCCAAACTTATACTCCATTGCAATTACTTCAGCTTTCATGGCCATTGAAGCAAATTGCTCTCATCTGCCTATTCCACCAGGGGAAGTCTTCCTATGATTGGGTAGACCCCCCTACTGGTATCCAGTATAACTAACTCACCAATGGGTTTGAGGTAAAAGGAGTGCAGAAGAATATGAGTAGATGAGAACAAAATTTCAAAAGCCTGACTCAACTAAGCCAAGAATATTTAGAGAGAAAACCAGCTGAGGAGACAAGGAATAGAAAAAAGAAGCAGATTTCTCAGCCTCTTTTTAACTCATTATTTTCTCGTATATATAAATATAAAATCTTTGCTATCTCTTATACTGTTTCATGAACCCAATTCATTATTTGTCATGTATTTTTTGCTGATTTATGACCAACATATGTCTCTCCATCTCTCTATGAGTCATGCACAATTTTGATTCCTTAGCAATTGGGGTATTCCATGATTTATAACCATATACCATAACATGAAGATTATTAGTGTTAAAAAGATGGGATTTTGATTTAGAAAGGTATCTGGGGTCACTGAAAGTATTGGACAATTTCCCAAATGTAATATAGACCATTCTGTAGTTAATAAGTTCTGGTGCCAATTCATGGTTCCTCTACAGGGTCTATCTGCTTTTCTCTGTATATATGAACTCAATATATGGGCTGTTCCTTTAACTTAGATAGTGATAATCTGTGAAATAAGCCTTTTTCATCATGTTTTCTGGGTAAATAGAATCAACTCTTTTGAGTGATTTCAAATATTATTTAGGATTCTCTGTGATGTTTTCAGGCTTGATGGGATCACCCAATGTCACTTACAAACAGGATCATTTGGAGGATCATCAAAATAGAATCCTTGCATATAGACTATGAAGTAGATAATCTTCCTGGCAGTGGCAAAGATTTTTTTTATGTGAGTATTTGTCTCCTTTTCTTATGCGTTACTTATTATTCATAAAGAGAGGATCACAAAATAATTATTTTTTGCTGTTGTACATATAAAGGAATCTTGTATACTTCTAAGATCTGTAAGAGAAACACCTTGTTAGAGGCAGGTTCTTAGTTCAGTTTGATCTTTTGGAACAATGGATTTCCATTTGTCTAAATATTTTAGGAAATGTTGATAATTTGTGTCAATATCTATTCCTTTATCTATTTCACATTTTAGGTATTTTGCTTTAATAAATAGAGTGGAATTTGTTTTGATTATGTCATAAAAATTCACAATTATTCTTTCTTCTAATTTAGTGTTAATTTTCTTATTTGTTTTGACAGGTCAATAATCTGACTACATATATATATATATATATATATATCATTAATACAGAAATGATACCATAATCAGCAGTCATTTCTTATATTTTAAGATATAGTCAGTTTTACTTGATGCCTTATTCTATTTTTTAAAAATTTTAAAGCTTGTTTATTGAAGCTGAATTATGTTTTACAACATTGTTTTCAGTTTTTGTTGCCCTTCCTTATGCCATTGAGTGCTTCAAAAAATTTCTCTAATTCCCCAGGTTCTGCAACTAATGTTGGCATGATAAATAAGCGTATGCTGATAAATGTTTAAAAACCAACTCTCAGGATGGGGGGGGAAGAAAATATACACATGACACATTTTTAAATTTAATATGCATTATTAACATTTCTCGATTACTTTTTTAAAATCTAGACAATACAAAAACAATGAATCAAAGGTCTTATTTGTAGCATTTGCCAATTTCTGAGGTATTAGTGTTCAGGTGAACATTTAATAGCCAGCTCTTATGAGGCAGTACAAGCTGGCTCCATCACAACTCCTATATATTGGCCTTACTTATCTTGATGGTGGTCTTCTTACATTCATCAACTAGCCAAGCTTTCTCTAAGTACCAGATAGGTTTTTGGGGAAACAAACACATAAAATAAAACTGCTCTCATCCTCAAGGAACTTAAATTACTTCCCATGAAATCGATTTTCTTGCTGGCTTTGGATGAATAAAACCAACCCAGCAGTTCGTTTAGTTGCCACTCCCTGTATGACTGTGAATCTTTCTTCCTATTTAACTACAACTTCCTTATAGCTTCATTTAAGGCAAGAATACCAATATTAGTACAACTCAATTCCTCTAGTACAAGAGACCTTAATCCTTTTTGTGTCCATGGACCCCTTTGACATTGGGGTGAAGCTTTCTCAGAATAATGCTTTTAAATACCTAAAATTCATAAAATTACAAGGAAAACTAATTATATTGAAATATACTGACTTTTTTTAGGTTTATGAACTTGAAGGGCTCATAAAACCCTTGTTTTAGTAGTGAATCAATTCAATCACTGGAGAAGATCTTACATTTAAAGTATCAATTGTTAAGTTAATGTTTATATACAGTCTAAAAAATTCTTAGCTATCTGTCCTTTCCCACCAATATGTTATCATCACTTTTGAAACAAAATGGCCCTAATTTTGTGTTTTTCTTTGCTTAATGGCTTGTCATGACTTTAGAGTTGATCGCCAAAAGATCAGTCTATAAGGAATAAGTCTTTCTATTCTTAATGAGGATTGTTCTTGATAAATAAATACATTTTTGTTACAGGACTGCATTTGAAGTCTTTCCAGCACAGCAGGACCTACAAAAGCTTTCATTTCACTGTCGTAGTCTGAGAACTCAGAGTTCTTTCAATATTGCAATGAAGACAAAAGTAGAAAATTTTTAGAGGATAATATTACTACCATTAAAAAAAGGCATTCAAAAGAGCATTAGTAACCACTGATCCTAGATTTCCTATTTTGTCTCTATAAATTCTTTATGAAGCTGATCTACATATATATTGAGTTTATTTTTGATGAAATGTGAGTGGGGAATAGTTCACACATTATTTTCTACAGTAGAACCTATCTCCACAGTGGCATAATTGAGTGAAAGATATTTAGATTATAAAATACCACTATGTTTATTATTTGTTGATTAGGAAAAAAGAAAAGAAAAATAAAATATGAATTGATCAAATCAAACAGTTTGAAAGCTCTTCTCTCCCATGGAATCCTTCATGAATATATTAAGATGATACACAATTTTTGATAAAGGCAACCACAGAGATAACTATCATTAATAATACTAAGTGACATATAAAAAAGGAAGATATATATGGATTGCCAAAAGTGATCTTTCACAGAGCCAAATGAAAGGGGGCATTCTTATAGCTCAGGGGTTCTTAAACTGGGATCTACAAACCTCCAAGAAGTTCAAGAAGAGATTTCAGGGGGTGGTCAATAAAGTTGGATGGGAAAATATATATCCTGACTTCAATATAATTTTGGTTTCCTTAATAATATATTTTATTTTATACATTTAAAAATGTTATTTTGAGGAAGGATTCATATGCTTTACCAAACCAAAGGAATCTATGACAATAAAAAGGTAAAGAATCTCTGTAATGTCCAACTCAGACGTACCATTTATGGATGATATTTTATATCAAGCCTCATATCATAAAATTTACTTAATAAGATCTATGGCCTCTCGGAGCAAATTGGCCTAATAATCTACACAGAAACAATCAAAAGGATAACAAAATCCTTAAATATCCCATCTATAATACACAGATGGATAGTCAATCCATTGAGTTAGTACATCAGTAAACACTTCTACCATATTAGGAGCCAAAAGACCTGGTTTAAAGTTCTGACTCTAAATCCAACCCATTGTATATTCTTGTAATTTCAACTCCCAACCCTTTAGTTTCTTAATCTATAAATGAAAGCACTGAACTAAGTGGATTTTAAGATTCCTTCCAGGTATAACATTCTATGTCCTTACATTCTGTATGCTAAGATCTAGCATTTTAATAGTGTAAGCAGTAAAGACTGTGAATGTTCACAGATGTATAATTGAGTGTTGCCTCTGTGTAAAAAGCTATATATGTAATATAAATATCATATTAAAATTAAATATAAATATAAACTATAAGTATTAAATATAGAATATACATATATAGAAATAAAAGAAAATAAATATTAAATATACCTATATGCATATACAATTGCATACATACATGTCTGTACTTGTATGTACGTATATGGGGTATGTGTTTATGTCCCAATAGCTTCTGCCTCATTTGATTATTGTGGTGATCAAACGAGATAATACATTTGAAGTATTTCACAAACCTGAAAATACTATATAAATGCTACTTCTAAAAAAATGGTAGTTATCTTAACCTCTATTATTAATTACATAAATTTAATCAATAAAATTCTTGCTCTTCTTATCCCTCAGCATCACTGAGAGTTATGAATACTTGAATTCATGTGGGATTTGGTGTGGAGTGTCAGGCACTGCCTTTAACAAACCCCAGGCAGCTCACAAAAGGGATGCTTAAAAAAAAAAAAAAGTTGAAACTCAGACTGGGCAGCAAGCCTGGGTCACTGTTGAATCAGGCCGCTCTGGTGTCGACGGCTGCCACACAAGTCCAGCTGCACCTAAATGCCACCCACAGAGATTATTTTTTTGTCTGGGATTTTCACTTTGATTGATGGATGCTGAGCACAGAAGGTTTATATTTTAAAGGCAAGGGGAGGGAACAAAAAGGGAAAAACTCTCAGACTCTGAGGGTTATGGTAAAGATTTAATGATAGCAAGAAAGCCCAGCTATAGCAAAATGAAGAAGCAGGAAAATAAAGGTGGAAAACTCAAGTAGTGGCTGCAGGACAAGGAGTCTTTGTATAGAGACACTATTTCCTGGACAGGCTAGTATTTTTGCTTGGAAAGGGCTGTTTGAGGTTTTATTGGAAGTCATAAAAAAAAAAACTGGTTATGAAGAACTTTAAAATAAAAAAGTGCCTTAGAAATGCTAAATAATAATATTGTTATTATTAAAAATTTCAAAGAAATCTTGCTACCCATTGTATAACTGGCCTTGCAGAGGCCCCAAGAGACCCCTCTGGGAATCTGGATTTTGTCCTTATACAAATTCAGTGAAGAGCTGCCCTAGATTCACCCTGTCACCCTAATCCAAGACTAAATAGCATTGTACCTAACACATAGTAAACACTTAAAAGCTAGCTTTTATTATTGTTATTAGATAATCACAAGCAACCCAGTTTCCTATTCAAGATATTGAACTGGGTGGGTGCCAGTGCTCAGCACAGTACCTGGTACTCAGTAGGTGTTTGGTAAATGTTTATTGACTATTAACTATTCACAGAATTATAGATTCAGAGATGGGAAAGAATTTAGGAATCATCCAATTCAATTCCCCTCGTTTTACAGATGAGGAAACCAAGGCCCATGGATAATTGCTTTGTCTACCTTTTTCCATGAAGTTTTCAATACAATTCTCTTCTGGATAATTTAGTTGTTTATGATTTTCAGGATCTTTGGGTAAAAGGGGCTGGAGTCCCAAGGAACAGAAACCTTGATTTTCAATCAGCTCAGAATAAAATGCGGATCTAACAGGTAAGTAAGGATTCCTTTTTTTCCCCAATGGTTTATTTCAGAATTTCAATACAATTAAACAAATTTTTATTCAGGTGCTACTGGGTGCTTGTCATTGTGCAATTTAAAGATATAAAAAAAGCAGTCCCTGCCTTCAAGAAAGAGTAAAATATCTCATTTAATAAGGAAATTTAAAAATACAAAATGGTAGGGTGAAGGGAGGTAAAGATGGGGTACTGAGCTTTATGAGCTCTGAGAGACAAAGGAGAGGAAGAAGAGCACCTCAGGTATAGGGGATTACTTGTACAAATGGACAAAGTTTGGAAATGGAATGATTTACATGGGGAATATGAAGTGGGCTGGTTTGGCTGAAAGTGTATGAGGGAGAGTAATATAAAAACAGACTGAAAAGATAGATTGAAGCCAGATTCTAAAAGGTTTTAAATGTCAACCAGGAGTTTACATTTTATTGTACAGGGCTGGGAAGCCACTGAAATTTCTCAAGCAGAAGAATGATATGGTGAAACCTGTACCGCAAGAATATAAAGTTTAAGAAGATAGATAGGAGAGAGGACCAGTTAGGAGACAAGTAACTGAAATGGTTCAGGGAAAAGATGGGGAAAGAGGAAGGACCTGACCATTATGCTCTCAGTTTGCTCACCTAAAACTCACTAGTGAATTCATAGTAGAAGAGAGATGTTAAAAGTAATTAGAGAAAGAGAGACAGAGACAGAGATTGAGAAAGACACAAACACAGAGATACACAGAGAGAAGCAGAAATTGAGAAACAGAGACAGAAAAAGACAGAGACAGAGAGATAGAGAGAATATCTCAGAAAGAAGAGGAAGGGATGTGGTCAGTCATCCTTTATACCTCCATCCACCCTCCCTTAAATATTCTGATATATTTTAGAGATGTCAGACTCAACTTGAAAGAATTAGTAACTCTAGATTCTTGGGTTTAAACCCCAGTACTGCTAGTATATCCCTTCATTCTTTAGAGTTGCAGAAGATTAAAAACACATGGCATTCACTTTCAGAATAGGCGTCTGTCTGTTGCCCAACTCTGTACATAGGGTATTATAAAGCTGACCTCTAGTAAACTATTCTTGAGCTTTAAATAGGTCAGATTTTAAATTGGTCTTATGTACCAGGGGTCTCATCATTTAAACAAAAAAATGGCCACTCTCTTTGCCCAAAAATTTTCACTCCTAGCTAACATGCTGTTTGATAGCTAACCCTTCAACCCAAGGGAAATATACTGGATCAATTCAGAAGAGACTTGAAATTCCCCAGAGTGACTAGAGCTGTGAGAAGGTCAAATGCTATTTCTGTCATTCTTTCTCCTTTCTTCCTGGTCTTCAGAGCATATGTTTTGTTTTAATTCAATGTTTCTAGCCTTTCCTTCCATGGACATACTTTTCTTCTCTTTTACAACTAAAAGGCAACAGCCTCTTTTTTGTTTTAATGAGAAAATTGAGACCCAACTAAGCTAAGCAAATTGTCCAATGTCAAACAAGAAATGTGAAAGAAGCAGCATTTGAACTCAGGTCCCCTGGTACCAAAGGCTTTATACCATTTTGTCATTTCTCTTTCATTCTCTGTGGATTGATAGCATGGTCTGGGTTCATGCAATTACCCCCCTTTTTCTTTCTCTCTATAATTCGAGCTCCTCTGCTTTCATCTAACACTTGTGATCCTGGCCCTCTATTTAATTTCACAGCTCCCTCTTTTATTCCTGATCCTATCTGTTCTGTCCCAGGACTTTGTCTACCCTTAAAATGTGGCGATTTTATAGAGCTGCTGAGCAACTAGGTGGGAGGTAGAGAAGTGCTCCCCATGGAATGGATTTTGCCAGCAGCAATGCCAGAGTTCTTAATACCGCTGCAAGCCGAACAGCAGGAGTGGAGAAATGTATTGTGTAAATCCTCCCTTGCTGTCTGCCAAGCTGGAAACCATGGCTCGTGGAGCAAAGATAGAAAGAAGGAGATGCCAGGACATTCACACTTTCTTGGTTTGTCATGAAACCTGCTCCTAAGGGACCGACCATAATTCTATTGTGTGGCAAAGGAAGTGGGCTGGCCAAGTCTGAATTTCTCATGGATCCCTAGATTCACGAGCTAAACATCAGGAAGAACCATTCAGATGGAGAACAAGGCTAAGTTTGACAAAATGAAGAGAAAAACAATAATCTTTGCTTCAGGAAGGCAAGATAGCAGTAACAGTTTCTCCAAGCAAATCCAAAGTGGGTGTGGGCTGGGTGGGCTGGGAGGGTGGGTAGAGTTAGAGAACTCTTTAATGTCAGAGATTACATAGTCTTTCACTCATTTGGCATATATATATATGT
>JAJPUD010001760.1:136409-152501 GCA_023553655.1 Myrmecobius fasciatus
TATAAGACCATCTAGGTGGCACAAAGGACAAAGTGCTGGGCTTAGAATCAGGAAGATTCATTTTCATGAGCTTAAATTCAGCCTCAAACATTTACTAATTGTGTGACCTTAAAGAAGTAACTTAAACCCTGTTTGCCTCAGTTTCCCCATCTGTAAAATGACCTGGAGAAAGAAATGGTAAACCACTCCAAGTATCTTTCTCAAGAAAATCCTATATGGAGTCACAAAGAAACAGACACGACTGATATGAGTGAATAACCACTAGGATTATAAGCTGGAGAGCAGGTGCCAATCTTCATTTTCTCAGGGAATTTCCTCATAGTGGAATTCCTTAAAGTGATGAAATCAAAGGTCTGATCCTTCAGCCAAACAAATTGCAATTCTAATACACTAGGTCTGGGTAAGGATAGGGGATACAAAAAAAATGTATAGTCCAAACTCTCCAAGAACGAACACTCCAGTCAATCACAGGGGGCTGGTCCTTTTCCCCAAAAATATTCAGTACTAATGTGCTGGGTCCTAGGGACTCCTTAATGGGGTATAGGGGGATGAATCCTTTGTTTCCCAAATTTCAACATCAGTCCTCTCAGAGCATTAAACTGTTAACAAAATTTTTTCCCATTTCTATTAATTAATTTAGAGAGTTAATTAATTAACCCTCTAAAACCTGCAGCCTTTTTGCCCTCATTTAAAAATGAGGAAACCAATGCTTAAATGTCTTATTTTTAGTTACACCCTGGCAAGTAGTAGAGTATTCATTTGAACCCCAGTCACCCAAGCCAAATCCAGTCTTCTTTACCTCTATATTCAACTGCTGCCTGTGAAAAATCATGTTCCCAGAAAGTTTAGCAAGAGTGGTTGGGCCTTTCCCAAATTTCTTCATGTTATTTGGGCTCTTATGAATCAAACTCTTTTCCAGGTATGGTTTCTTTTCATGTTTGTTTTACTAAATTAATCTAGATTGATTTCATGCAATAGGAATGTAATCTTGGCGGCAAAATAGCATATCTTGCAAGGTAATGTCAGAAGCTCTGTACAATCAGAGAACAAACATCATTTGATATTGTGGTCAAAGCTCAACTATTGTTTGCTTTAACTCCCAATTGCTTGTTTCAAATATACTGAGAATGAAAACAAATTCAAAGCTAGTCAAAAGACAAAAGTTATACTAATCCAGATTTCTAGAAAAAATTAAATCCTTTTATCTAGACATCAAGCTCATTTGTGACAATATTGCAGATGAAATAGGTTTTCCATACAAGCTATGTCTACTATACCAGGGATGACAGATATTTCCCTGTTTTCTGCATCTTTGCATTGGTGCTATTAGCTTAATTTTTCTAGATATCCCAGGAAGTGACTTTCAGGGTAATTTTGAAAAAACAAAACAAAACAAAACAAAACAAAACAAACAAACAAACAAAAAAAACCATCTCAGCATGTCAGATGAACATCTCAGTTCATATAAGTCTTCCCAAGTCACTCAAAACTCAAAAAAGTGTGAAGGGGCAATCAGGGAGAAATTGAGTATACTTACCCAAATCCCAAGACCCAATGTGAAGTGTTGATAAGAACAAAAGATATACTAGTAGGAATGTGGTGAAAGAAGGAAGCTAGCTTCCACAATAGAAGAGGAAGAAGTTCTTGTATAGGCACATACTCTGCCCCACCTGTTCCCATCCCCAGCCTATTGTATAAAATGAGGGTCATGATGATAGTTTAAGAAAAAAAGGAGGTAAGATTTTTGAGAGGTTAAAAATATATATAGCTGATCCCCTAAAAAAGGTGATGAGTGCCATCTATTGGTGGAGAGTAGAACTTGAAAGTACCTTATAAAAGCTACTGCTGGGAAGGTGAAAGCAGAGAATGACAAATCTTTTCAAAAAGAGTAGAACTGCCAATTATGGAGGTCCTCCAACAGAGGTAGAAAATGAGGAGAGTAACAGCTGAGTAGAACAGTGACTGAAAGTAAGTGGGAATCAATGACTAGCAAAACCTCCTGAGAGTTGTTGCTGGAGGAAAGCAAGGTAATTGCTAGGGGAACAGTAGGAGTGGAGATAGGCAGTGTGTAAATCTTCCATTTGCTGTCTGCTAAGCTGCAAAGCATGAAACTATGGTGAAGAGTGATAATTCAGGGTTACAAATCCAGACTGCTTTTGGCCGTTGCCTTCCTGCCCAGGGCAGAAATGAGTTACAAAAATGGCACATCTCCACTGGCTAATACAGTAGTTGGCACAAGTAAAAGCTTAATAAATAATTGTTGTTGTTTGATTTGGGGAGGGTTTTTCATTGGGAAAGGGAGTATCATTTATTTATATGGACTAGAATTTAAGTCCTACCTATTTCCATTAACTTGTACATAAAATGGCTTTTCTTTTCAGCTTTGGGTGTCTATGTGCTTATAAGGGGAGCTAATGGCTATCTGTGGAAAATACCAAATGTTGAAGTTTTTTGTTATAATCTATAGTAACAAGATTAACAATTAACAAGAATTTGTTTTCTGTCTCTCCTACCTTTTCCCTAGATGATGGGGAGAGGGAATAGGAGAAGAAATCCTTGTAACAAATATGTATCATCAAGCAAAACAAATTCCCATGCTGGCTATATCCAGTGAAGTGCATAGTATCTTTCATAATCATGTTTTGTCATTACACTGGTGTTTTTAAGAGTTTTAAAGTTGTTTGCATTTATAATGTCATTGTTATTATATAAATTGTTCTATTGGTTCTGCTCATATCCCTTTGAATTAGTTCATATAAGTCTTCCCAAGTCATTCAAAACCTATTCCTTCCATCATTCCTTATGGTATATGAATATTATATTATGTTAATAAAATTGATAGCATCCTTTGATATGAAGTTTTCAAGTCAATTGAGTGGTGGGAGAGACAGAGAAAAACAGACAGAGACAGAGAGACAGAGAGGGAAAGAGACAGAGACAGAAGGAAAAGGAGGAGGAGGAGAAAAGTAGTAGTAGTAGTAGTAGTAGTAGTAGTAGTAGTAGTAGTAGTAGTAGTAGTAGTAGTAGTAGTAGTAATCCTCAAGGTGTTCCCAGGTCATTTGTTTTATGAGAGTCTCTGAAATAAGGACTACACACATTCTTTTCAAAGAAAAGTTCTATAATAGAAAAAGGCAAAGACTCAAAGGCAGATGACTTGAACATGTAAAAAATTTAGGCAAGGAGCTATCTAAGATCCCTCCTAATCTAAACGCTAGAGCCAAATTTTATTTGCAAAAGAGAGTCTGAGAATTCTGAGGAAACTGAGAATCTGAGAGCTTGTGACTTAATAAGAATCACATGGATAATGAATGACAGATGTAGACTAGACAGAGCTCCTTGAGAGTAAGGATTATGTTTTTGCCTTTCTATGTATCCCCAGTGTTTAGCATAGTGTTTGGCACATAGTAGGGACTTAAAAAGTTTTTTTTTTATTATTTATTGATGATAATGATGATGGCCCAAGTCTTCTGACTCCAAATCCATTGTCCTTTTGTATGACCTTAAGCAAGCATCCTTCACTTCTTCTCAAGTAATCTATTCCAAACTTTATCCTAACTTCTCTTAACAAACTCATGTCTTTCCCTTCCACCTGCAGTTGTTCCTTTATAGTTATTTGCCCAAGTCATTTAAAAAAAAATCTGTTCCTACATGCTACTGTTTCCTGTTATCACTGAATTGCCATTCACACAATCTTCATTTGCAATGAATACAAAACTTATAAGACTTATCTCCTATCTATAAGAAAAAAGGACTGTCTTCTCAGGAGTTCAATTCTATAGGAAACTTCGAATCAAGCAAAATGGCAGTTCTCCCCTTTAGTAACCAAGATCCCACTTATTTCATAATTGGCAAAATGCAGAAAACAATGATTCCCTTTCCTCTCCCGTAATAAAAATAATAGTAATAAAATATAACAATTATAGCATAACTACAATAATAATAATAATACCAAGCATTGATATGCCTCCTGTGAATTTAGGGACTGAGCTAAGGGTTTTACAAATATTCTCTCATTTGACTCTCTCAACAACCCTGGGAGGTAAGTGCTGTTAAGACGTGAGAAAATTGAGGCAAAAGTTAAATATTCCTGGGATCATACAACTAATAAATGGATAAAGCCATTTTTGAACTCAGGTCTTTCTGGTTCTAGGTTCAGCACTCTGTGCACTCTGGGTGCATAACTGATCATCATATGTATAAATTACTAGAACCTTTGTGGGCTGTCAGGAGAGAGAATCACCAATGCATGAAATTCTGTCAGTCTGCATAAGAGTTTGCAGTTTCAAAAGGATTTAATATTCCTTAGTTTCCTTGATCCTCACAATCCTCCCAAGGGAATAGGTAGGGATTATGAACCTCCATTGGAGGAAGGGAATGGAAAGACCACTGCATTTGGAGGCAGAGCATCTAGATTTGAACCCTAGCTTTTTACTTCTTGTCAGCATTGTGGTAATGTGAAAGTCAATTAACTTCTCCAGGTTTCATTTGTAAAAGCAGAGGATTTAGGGATGGAAAAGACATTAGCAGAGATTAACAAGTCAGCATGAACATTCCTCTTGGGTACCTGCAGCAGAGGGTTCTCTGCTTAGGAGGGTTGCTGGTATATTCCAGGGCCACACACAAGTAGAAAGATCTTTCCCATCCTAATGTACTCTGCACAGCCAAGTGGCTTTATGACAGCCTGTTCATCACCATAGGGTTATTATGGGCTATTTTATAATGTTTGGACTATCACACAGAGGGCTCATTCTTGATATGAAACAACAGATACAATGGTACTAGAATGTGATTAAGTCAGAGGCAATGAAATCATGCTAGGTACTTAGAGATAAAAACAGAAAATGAATGGATGCCAATATAGATACTTAAGAGAGAGGTAAGAAATAATAACAGTTGCTTATGCTTTGGGCATAGTGGATGGGGCACAGGTATGAGCATGAGGAAAACCTAGTTTTAAATTACACCTATTTTAGATGAAAAAAATTGACATTTTAAAGGCAAAATAATTCACTTAAGATTACCTAAACCATTTGGCAACAGAATTAGGGCTCAACTCCAGATCTATTGATACAAAACTCAATAAGATCTGAATTCAAGGACTAACTCAGATACTTACTGTGACCTGAGTCTCTTCACCTATTCCAACTTTAGTTTCTTCATTTATCAAATGAGGATAATAATAGTACCTGTTTCTCAGAGTTGTTTTAAGCATTGAATGAGATAACACATGTTTACACACCTTAAGTAACAAAGAAATGCTTATTATGATTACACTTTTTGTCTTTTATAAAGTATCTTCAACAAATTTCTTGAGATTCCTAATAACCAAGTATAGTACAGGCAGTACAAGAATTATCATTCCCACTTTTTAGATGAGAAAACAGATTTAGAAATGCAAAGGGACTTGTCTAAAATCACACACCATTACTAGGTAGAATAACAGGAACCCAATTCCAGTTCTAATGCTTTTTTGACTATAATTCATAGGATAGAAGCTTAGATGTCATCTGATCTTCATTTTACAGTTGGGTAAATTGAGGATCAGAAAGACTAAATAACTTACCTGTGCTCACACAGCAAACTTATTGCAAGACCCATACTGTACCCAAGGCTTTCTGACTCCCAGATCAATGATTTCTTGAGTCGCTGGTATATGTATGGAATCAGTGACAGTGTTTCAAATGAATTAAAACCACCTGGCCATCTATTGCAACAGATGTACCTGGATAGAAGAAAGCAAATGGAGACAATGTGGCTGATCTGAAGAGAGGAGTTAATTTTGCCAGGAGCCTTGTAATCATGATGTATAGGACAGTCTCATCTCTAGGCAACTGGGACTGATATTCAGCCCTAGCAACCGCCAATGATAGATAGCAGCACCTGCTGCCTCTACCTAAGATTAGTGAATATAGACTATCCTTATAGAACTTTCAATCTCCACAGATTGATGTAACTCACAACTTTGGGGTGAAGTCTTATCCTAGGTTTCCTTAGGCATACCATTCCATCCCCAACATCCCAGGCCTTCCTAAAGTTTTCCATTGCTACTTACTTTTAAACTCTTCTACTGTAAAGTGAATGGTCTTAATACAACTTTGGAGGCAGCAGGGGAAGGGGCAAAAACAAGATGATACTTTAGGCAAGTCAACAGAACACTGAGAAAACCCAGTTCTGACCTTATAAAGATAAACATTCCTTTGCCAAATTTTACATAAGGAGATGGTGAATTTGGAGAAATTGGAAGGCTTCTTTTTGTTGAATTTCAGTTCATTGTGTTTAGAAAGGGATTCAAAGCACAAAATAAAGTTTCTATTCTATATGTGATTTTATCTGAACTTAAATATATGATTAAAATATTTTCATATGTTTCCTTTTGTAAGAAAAACAAAGGACTACAAGTATCTCAACAGTTTTTATAAAATTCAACTATATACAAAATGACTGAAATTAATTATCTAATAGCAGATTGAACACCTACTGTATTCATTCCTTTGAATGGACTACAAAGGTAGGTAATATATCTTCCTTTCCCTTTTATAGCTTACAGTTTAACAGGGAAGATAAGTATTATGCTCAATAAACAGATAAATCCAACAAATATTAATGCCAACCAAACAACCAAATGGATATAGAGTACTTTGGATCTTCCCAGAGAAGTTAAATGTGACAAGATTCCTGTCTCCATGGAGTTTTATAATCTACTCATTTTCCTTGAATGTACTTTGAATGATTGTCACTAAGTGGACTCAAAGATTTATTAAAGTCAAAAGACAGGTTGGTTACAACCCTAAGAGAATTATTGTGATTCAATAGAAAGATAAGGTAGTGGGAGAATTATGAATTAATCCAAACATTCTAGAGAACAATTTGAATCTATACCTAAAGCTTGATAAAACTGTGCATACCCTTTGATCCAGCAATACCAAGGTTAGGTCTATATCCCTAAAACACCCCCAAAAAAGAGGAAAGAATCTATTTGTACCAAAAAATATTTATAGCAGTTCTTTCTGTAGTAGCTACGACTTGGAAATTGAAGAGATGTCCATCAACTGGGGAATCGCTAAAGAAGCTATGGTATATGATTGTAATGGAATATTATTGTGCTATAACAAATGACTAGCAGGATGATCTCAGGAAAACCTGGAAAAGACTTACATAAATGGATGCATAATAAAGTGAACAGAATCAGAAGAATTTTGTACACAGTAACAACAGTATCAATTGATGAATTGTGGATGACTTCACTATTCTCAGCAACACAATGATCTAAGACAATCTCAAAGGACTAATAATGAAGCATCTTATACACCTGTAGAAAAAAGGACTGGTTTGTTTTAATATAGGCTGAAGCATGCTGGTTTTTTACTCTTTTCTTTAATTTGTTTTCTTTTATTTGAAACTTTTTGTACAAAATAACTAATTTGGAAATGTTTAACATGATTATACATGTATAAAGTATATCTGATTGCTTACTTTCTTAAGGAGGCAGGGGAGAAAGTGAAAGAGGGGAAGATAAAACTTGGAACTCAAAATTTTATATAAAAATATTAAAAATTAAGAAAAAAGAAAGAAAGATATAGTAGGACTGGTTGGAGAGGACCCTAGGTTCAAATCCTGACTTTGCCTACACATTTAGTGTGTGTGTGACATTGTTACTTACTTTTGATGGCATCTATAAAATAAGATGATTTGTAACGTAGGGTCCTCTCCAAGACTCTCACAAGTCTGCTCAATTTGATAGAATCCAGAATCTGGTCCTCAGTTTTGTAGGTTCAGAAACTCAATTGGGGAAGATGATTCATTCTAATAAAATTCCCAAGAGCAAGAATCTGGCTTAATGACAATGCAAATTTGCTCATTTACAATGGTAGCCATACTGGGCGAGAGAATTGGTAACAATTATCCTCACAAGGTACTAACTATCCTAGTAAATGAGTCTGCTCAGAAGACTAAATTATAAAATCAGAAAGTTGAGTGGTGAGCACGGACTTAGAGGAAAGAGAGTTGGGACTTCTTAAGGGTTATTTTCCTCTAGTTAGGGACATCTCCACTCTAGCCAAATCTAAAGAACCAGAATGAGTATATGTGAATCAAAGAGTAGTATTTTCACTTTTTTTTCTTGTTTGCTTTTTCTTTTTCATAGGTTTTTTTTTCCTTTTGTTGTGATTTTTCTTTCACAACATGACACATATGAAAATATATTTCAGATGATTGTATATGAATAAACTATAGCAGATTGCTTGCTTTCTTGGAGAGGAAGAAGGTAAAAGAGGGAGAGAGAAAAAATGGAACTTAAAATTTTACAAAAATGAATGTTGAGAACTATCTTTACATATAGTTGGAAAAATAAAATATTGAGGAAAAATCATTAATACTGATTAATATTCATTGAAGATCTAAGAAAGAATTGTAGGATGAAATTTGGAAATTTGGAAACAGGTAACAATTAAATAATGAATGAATAGGTGAATAAAATTAAAAAGTGCTATCCTACAGGACAAAAAAAAAAAAAAACCCTCAAAACAAAACAGAATTCATTGACTAGGCTCAGGTATCCAGTTCTCTATAGAGCTATGGATAAACCTGACAATAACCATAGACAAAGGTATAAAGGGTGCCTCTAGGCAGGATGTGATTCATTGTCAAATGAATGCAATGAGCAGTAAACTTAGTGCCAAGAACAATAGGTTGGAGGGGCCAGAAGAGGATTTCTGGGAAGAGTGGGCCTAGAAGGATGAGTAGGTTTAAGATAAAAGGAAACTCAAGAGATAGGGAGGAGAAAGTTAATGAACAAAGACTGGAGGTAGGAGTGAACAAAGTATGTTTGGAGAAGAGTCAATATTGATCACCTTGACTGGGAGTGGATGGGTGGAAGGAAGTAGTAGGGTGATAAGGAGGATGTATAGTTAACCAGGATGTGGAGGGCATTCAGTTTGTTACTCATAGGCAGCAATGAGCCACTGAAGGCTTTTGAGCAACAGAATTGATCAAAGGTTTTTGGAAGATTATTTTTGACAATTTGCATAATGGATTGAAGGGAAAAAAATGTAAATGTTCTTATTTGAAATTCAATGATGGGCTATGAAAGACTGTGCTAAATTTTGGAGAAAGCTTGCAAGTATAAGAGGGGGGTGGGCCAACCTATATAATTAGGGAGATAAGATATGTTGCCTTAACCAGAAGAGAATTTGTTTCAACTAACCAAATATCCTTCAATGTCACTTTCAATTCAAGAAATGGCAAAGATTTCAGGCCTATCCTTACACAAGTAAAGGGTCTATCTGATATACCTATTTTTACTATGTGTATTGGCTGGAAATTCCCTTCTTTAAGAAACAAGAAAGAGCATTGTGACCTTATTGTTCAGATACTATTATTGTCTTTGCTACTGAGCCTGAAATTGCCTTTCCAATAAAACTGGCAAAGAAATACAGTTTTGCTGAATATCAGTAAATTGTTCAGTCTGGGGTAGAGAAAGGGCTGGAATTATGCCTTTTCATTTAATAATTATTTCACATTGAATAATAGCCTTACCATTTTTTTAGCACTTTAAAATTTCAAATGCCTTCCTTGTGTATCACCTAGTTGTAGAGTTATTTTGTTTTGTTTCGTTTTGTTTTGCTTTAAAAAGACTTTGTAATTTCTGATTCCTTCTGTAATTAATTTCACATGAAAATGAATATAAATTTGAGTCTTAAAAATGCATTATATGCCTGAAATCCCAAACCAAAACATAATTGCCCTTGAGTTGATGAAACCAAAGGTATGCTGTTTGTACTTATTTAAGAATGCCTGACACGGAACACAATTTGACAAATGTGATTCTTTTCTTTTCCCCAAAGAATAAAGTAAGTTTTAATTGACAGTCACAAAAAATAAAAGTCACAGAATTATGGCCAAAACTGAGCCAGGAGTTGGTTTTTCAACATGACTTTTTATTTTTTTCTATTCTTCTCCTCTACCCCCAAGGGGAGAGTTTTCTAAGCCTTTTTCAGAGTGAGAGTAAACAGACACCCTCCATTCCCTGCCAGTGAGTAAATAGCCTCTCTCATCATGAAAGAAAAGTCAATAAAAAAGTATATATGTTTTTTTAAAAATTATCTAAAAAACTAAGGAGGGAAGCCAGTTTTATCATTTTCCTATGGGGAGGGAAGATCAACACATAAGGGTTTATAAAATTGTGGCTGGAATGGGTCAGAATAAAATCAGAATTCTGAGCCAGGAAGGACCTTAGGGAAAATGCCAAGGATTTAAAACATCTACTGTTTGTTAGAGCCGGGAAGGACCTTAGAGACCACTTAATCCAACCTATTTTACAGAAGAGGAAACTGAGACCTAGAGAAGGGAACTTGAATTATTTTCTGCATTCCATCCCCCACATCTAGCATGGAGGATTATTCTTTTAAATTTCATCTTAACCATTCTAGTATTTTGCCCAGGGATTTCCTGCTCCTAACCTCTTGCCTATACACCATCCTCTTTAAAGTTTCACTTACTATTGTGTGGAAAGCTAAGTAGGAGACCCCTGGGAGGTTGTTAGCTCCAATTGGGAAGGGGGAAGTGGAGGGAGCAGAACTACATCGATGCTCTTTATTGAGAGTCCTGAAGTGGTCCAAGGTTTAAGTCAAATATTAACTATTTTTTTTAACCTCCTGCTACCTAGGAATGCACCCTGATCCAGTGTGCCTTAAAGTTATTCGATAATATGGGTTCCTGTAGTCTTTCAGTGTGGAGAAGTGCTATGTTAAGAGAAAGGTCATTTATTCAGGGAGGTAAAAGCTCTGTGCTTTGTCTCCTTCCCTACCCTCCTAACCCCCATCACCAGCAACTAGTCACAGTGCCCAGATGCTACCTGAGGCTCAGCGTGGCTCCCCTCAGAATCTGGGATGGAAGAGAGAGATCCATTCTTATGAGAAAAGTAGGCTTCTAGGATGTGTAATAACCCAAAGAAAGCAAACTCATTTCTCCATTCTCTTTCTCAAACCTTTAATTTTTTGAATGGCTTTTGAAGGCCTGTGGGAGGACCATAGATTCAGGATTGGAAGGAATCAAAAGGGTCATATAAGTCCAGTACCCTTTTACACTTGAGGAAATAAAGACCCAAGTGTGTTGCCAGGGTCATTCAGGTAACAAGTCACAGAACAATGGGAGGCCATTCTTTCATCTCCAAATCTAGCATTCTTTCCGTTTCCCTCTAATAAATATAACCAATATAGTTAAGGATTCAATAAAAGGCACAGGGGTGACTACCTTAAATTGAAAGCATTTTAAAAGGCATTAGCATTTAGGACTTGAGAATTGAGAGCTGGCAGGTGTCTTAGAGACCAACTAGTCTCTGGACTCACTAGAGGTGAACCTGACAGCTCATGTACGAAGGACAATCCCCCTTTTTTATAGATAAGTAAACTAAGGAATGATTTCCTCACGGTGGCACAAAAAGTGATTAGCAGAGCCAGAATTCATACCCTGATCCAAAACCTCTAATTATGAAGGAGGATGCTAAGTTGCATGGAACAGTATAGGAACAGACTGACCTAGGAGTCAGCAAGGCCTGGATTCAAGTTACACATGTAACACATATTACTTTTCTCATGAAAAAGTCATTTTACTTCTCAATATCTCAAGCAATTAAGTTACAGCTGGATTGTTTTTTATAACCAGGTGAAAACATAGGTCCAAACTCCCCTCTCCTTGACCTAAAAAGATATGTGATCAGAGAACCAGGAGTCCTTGCCTGTCACATCCTTCTCCTATTCAGTTTTGCTGATATCTGAAATCCCACAGCAGAGTATTTTCAATCCTTTGTCCCTATTAAAAAACATTTTCACCTCACCACCACCCAATCCTGTACATGTTCTTTTGACAAAGGTTTCTTAAACTTTTTCCACTCCTGATTCCTTTCCCTGTGTCCCACCCACTCAAAGGAAATTTTTATGTGATTCTAAGTATATAGGTATACAAATCAAAATTCACTGATAATAAATCATAATTTCACAACCTCACCATTCATTATGACATCCCATTCATGACCCATACTTTAAAAAGAGGAGTGACATTGGGGGGGGGGGGGCAATCAGGATTAAATGACTTGCACACAATCACACATAGTTAAGTGTCTGAAACACAATTTGAACTCAGGCCCTCTTGAGTCCAGAGAGGGTACTCAATTCACTGAGCCCCAAAGGAGTGAGATTTTTAAGACTTATTTATAATCTCAGTGTGAAATTATTAAATCCACTAACAAAAGCATGAGACAACCAAGTCAATATCTAGGTATGCATCCTGCTAAAGGCATTTACTAGTTGTGTGTTCCTAGTCAAGTCATTTTGTCTTGTATAGGCTGTTTCCTCATGTGAAATGGAGAGATTAATAGCATCATAGGGTGGTTATAAGAATTGAATGAGAAAATACATCTTAAAGATCTCTCTATAGATGCTTGCTATTATTAAAAGCAAGGAGCAACAATTGTTAAATTTTCAGTCTAAGCATTCATACCTCAGAAATTGGCCAAGCTACAAAACAGAGTTTAATTTATTGTCTTGTTGACTGTCTAGACTTAAGAAAGTGATAGAGAGCAAGTTAATAGTGCAGATTAAACTAGAAAGTGTGTCGTGAATACATTTTCCCCTCCAGACAGTCAGTTTCAAACATTTCCCAGTATACCCCTACTTGGAATGGAATCTCAACACTCATGCTCTATGAATATGAGCAAGTCAACTTAACCCGAGTCTCCTCTTACTTAAATGTGAAATGATGAAGGTCCCTTCCAGCTTTAGACTGAGGGAACGCAAGTGTTTAAGAGAGGGAGGAACACAGCGCTGTGATGAAAAGTCAAAGGATGTCTGGCTGAGGGCATTGAGGACAGGCTGCTCTTGAGTTGGGCATGGAAAGACAGGTGCGATATCTGTAGGAGGAAAACAGTCAGTGTGAATCACTTGCTTCCCAAGCAGCCTTCCTCATCCAAGATTCTGCAAGGGATAACTGCTCTGTGTCCTACTTTCTCTACCCACAAAGGTTTCCACTGGAGACGCTTAGATTCTCCTTGCACGTGGTGTTGGGGACACTCCCCTTAACTCTTGCTTGCCCACATATGGCCGCTCTAGAAAAGCCACTGGAATTCCTGGTGGATTCCCAACAATAGCCTGCATTATAAATCAGCATATATATTTTTTTCACCTCTTGGCCAAATCCAGAGTGACTCACTTAATAGTGGCTTGGTCTAATTGCTTATTACCCTCGGAGTTGGTTTAGTATTAAAAGTTAATTATTAAATCAGTCGCTCTCCATTAACAAAGATGCTTGCCTTTGTCTCTTGACTGAGTAAATGCCTCCCCCTTTGAAATGCCACATAAAAGTGATAGATATTCTTTCTCAAAAAGTCCGAAATCTGCTGCGGGCTTTTTTTTTTTTTTTTTTTTTTAAATATGAAATCTACAACAAAGAGCTCCCCTTGTTTAAATATAGAAGGGTAAGGCAGATAAGGTTAAGTAGTCTGGCTGCTGGGAGAAGCTGAGCCTGGACTCTGTTAAGATAAGGGCACTGGAGGGTTTCAGGGAGTGTGCATTGTACAAGATAGTGGTGTGAGTTACAATACAGAGGCAGAGGATTCAATGAAAAGAAGAAGCAAATGGAACCGAAGCCAAAGATTGAATTGATGGAGCCCACAGGGGAAAACCGGTGTTTTGTTAGGGATGCAAAGAGCAGCTGTCCTATAAAATGTTAGCTTTGGAAATTATTTTAGGAGGATTATTTAGTCTTCATTTCCCTGCTCTCTAACTACTCTCCCTGCTCCACCCCCAAACACACAATTTGCAATGGCTTTAAAGTTTATAAAGGCAAATTATTGCATTTGACCTTCCTAATAGCTTTGTGAAGTAGACAAGAAAGCTGTTATTGTGCCCATTTTACATAAGGGAAAACTGAGATCCATCAAAAGGGAATCATTTGCTCAAAATCATTCAGAGTTTTGGAACATCATTCAGTAAGTGCTTATATGTTTGAGTGACAAGAATGAATTTGGTTCAATTCCACAAGCACTTATAGCATACTTATTCTTCTGTGTGCTTCTATGTGTAGGTATGCAAAACCTCCTGCCCTGGAAGAACTTACACCACAGTGATAGGAAACATGTACAGAGATAACCAAATACTAAGTAAAATATTAAATAAATACAAAGTAATGGGGGAGAGTATGCTAACAGAGCAAGGTCAGAAGTTCAAACAGAGCTTTAAAAGGATTTTAGGATTCTAAGAGATAGATGGAGGTGAAGAGAGAGAACATCATAGCCATGGGTACATTCAGATTCTGTGAAATTCTTTTAGTGTTACAATAATAATAAATGACATTGATACAGAGCTATATTTACATTATCTCATTTGAGACTTGCAACCACCCTAAGAAGTATTATTATTCCCATCTTGCAGAAAACTGAAGCTCCAAGAGGTTAGCTGGTTCACATATGTCCCCACAACTAGTAAATATGAGAGGAAACAATTGAAGTTGAGTTGAACAGATTACATAACTTGCCTAGATATATGTGCCCAGGATCATCTTCATTATTCCTCCCTGTATCATAAGAGAATGTAGCACATTCAACAGCAAAACTGTAATTGAGTATAAAGTAAATACCAGAATTCATGTAGAGAAAAATAATCCATAAGCATCTTCCTATCTATCTGACTCCTTTCTTGGATCTCATGTCTTTTGGAAAAGAACTGTAGTAGATTGATATGAACAACTTTCCCCCAGGTTTCTGTGGCACTATGAAATAGTTAAATTAGGGCTCTGTCAATGCATAAATTGATGTTTATCTGTTGAAAAGTATCTTATTTAGGTTTCTGATTAATAATCTTTGTTTTATTTTTTTCATAAAAGTCAGTTATTCCCAGAGAAAAAATGTCGGTTAGATTTATAAGATCTGCATTAATTTTTAAAACCTAATGCAGGACTATGACTCATTCTAAATAATGTTTTTGTTCCAGCTCTGTGACATTCACATGCACAGAGAAAGATTCAAATCTTGCCCTAGAAAGTCAGTCCTTGGGAGGGAGGGGTATTGGAGGAGGGGGTAGCTCTGCTAATTATAATGGCGTCAATGGTACTGCCATAGTAAATTTTCTGTCAGCAGCGCCTTATAAGCCTTCTTTCAAGCAGTTATAGTCAGCAGTAAAATCTGCTCTGGTTTGAAACTTGGCAAACAAATCTACTGCTAGGATGAGAGCATAGCTTTTTCCTCACAAATTATTGGAAATAAACAATCTGCCAGTGATGCCAATTAAAAATTATAAGCAAGTAAAATAAATTATTAAATGGCCATGTTTAGTGGCTTTTGTAAGACTGGTCATTTTCCCCAGAAGTTTACCTGTGTTATAATGTAATTTTCCTTAGAGTTTTAATTTTTATTTTTCCAGTATGAAATGGGGTCAGGTATGACACCATGGAAAAGGGGGCTATGAGTCCTTCTCAAAAAAAAAAATATATATATATATATATATTTTGCACAGTGATTTTACAGCATGTGCCCTTCTTTTCATTTTCCAGATTGGAGGATTGCATGTCTAGCCTGAGAACATCACACACCATTAAAAAAAAAAAAGGAAGAAAGGGAGCAAAGAAAAAAGAAAGAAAGAAAAAGAAAAGAGAAAAAGAAAAGAGAAGAAAGAAAAAAGAAAGGAAGAAAGAAGAAAGAAAGAAAGAAAGAAAGAAAGAAAGAAAGAAAGAAAGAAAGAAAGAAAGAAAGAAAGAAAGAAAGAAAGAAAGAAAGAAAGAAAGAAAGAAAGAAAGAAAGAAAGAAAAAGAAAGGAAGGAAGGAAGGAAGGAAGAAAGAAAGGAAGGAAGGAAGGAAAGGAAAGGAAGGAAAAAAAGAGAAAAAGAAAGAGAGAGAGAAAGGAATGAAGAAAGGGAGGGAAGGAAGGAGGAAGGAGGGAGGGAAGGAGGGAAGAAAGGAAGGAAGAAAGGAAGGAAGGAAGGAAGGGAGGAAGGAAGGAAGGGGAAAAGGGAGGAAGGGAAGAAGGGAGGAAGGAAGGAAGGAAGAAAGGAAGGAAGGAAGGAAGGAAGGAAGGAAGGAAGGAAGGAAGGAAGGAAGGAAGGAAG
>JAJPUD010001760.1:152511-173934 GCA_023553655.1 Myrmecobius fasciatus
AAGGAAGGAAGGAAGGAAGGAAGGAAGGAAGGAAGGAAGGAAGGAAGAAAGAAAGGAAGGGAGAAAGGAAGGGAGGAAGGAAAAAAGAAATAACAATCAGTAGCCATTTTGGCTCTAAAGCCTCCTGTTGGAATCCTGAGTAGGAGATATTTGGGAGCAGGAAGGGGGTAGGGATGGGAGAGAGGTGGAAGGGTTAGAAAGGATAAAGATAACAGAAATTTTATTAAAACAGGCTGAAGAAAACATCCACTTAAACTTTCTTCCAGAAAAAGCCAAGGTGAGGGGCCCAACACAAGAAGGGGGAGAAGGGAGGGAAGGAAGGCCATATAGATTGGGCTCCCAGCCAATCATAACAAAACTGTGCTGTGGAAAGGAGGGGGGAGGTTTGCCAGTACTGAGAAATGAAGAAACATGAATTGAAAGGCAAGGGCATCCAGCTCTACCAAATCCTGCAAAGGCCAGTTCAACACCAAAGGTGAGATCATTCAGATGAATGCCCTTGAGCATGTTTGAATCCAGATCAAGTTTTGAGAATGTTAGAACTTGGATATAGTAAAGTGAAAATATCAAAAGACAAGTGAATTCCCCTCAAAGAGGTAAAGCTCTGTCAGATTGAAAGGATTGTTGATATTCTGATTATGTCTAGTATAGAAAATCCTGATGATTGTGTCTTTCTTAATAAAGAGAAGGTCTCAAATTCCCCTTTTCTTGATCTCCCCTTATTCAGTTGAAATAGTTCTGAGAACTCAGTGGGTCAGATGATATTTCCATTGACCTTCTCTTGGTCTTTAAGACCTAGAAATGTTAAAGGCCAGTACTCTCTTTTACAGGGAATTTTAAAAAAGCAGTGAACTGAATAAAAAGACAGTTTTGCTCTAGAGAGATGGAAAGATATGTTTATTGAGGTAACTCAGATGCTGAGAGAATTTTCTAGTTCATTATAGACAGACAAATCCAACAAATAGGTTTGTAGAAAAAAGAGAGCAAAAACCCTAGTTTCAAGATGGTATTTATTTCTGTAAATAGGATAAAATGGAATTAGATTATCCATACTGACAAGCCCACTTGGGATTAATTTGACACCAAACCATGTAGGATAACCAGCTCCAAATTAGAAAGAAAAATAAAGAGAAAAGAGAAAAGAGAAAAGGATCTAGAGAATTAAATAATATTTAGGTTCTCCTCTGTCCCCTAGAGATGCACTGCTGCCAAATGTTGTCCAACACCAGTAAGATGACATTTCACAGGGATAAATGTAAAGTCTTAACACTTGGATTCAAAAAATCAACAATACAAATACATGATGGAGGAGATACAATTGAGATACTCATTTGAAAAAATCACTGGATGTTGTAATGTGCTCCAAGTTTAGGACAAACCAACAATGTATCATGGCAACAATCTTAGGCAACATTAAGAGAGAAGGAACTTCTAGAGTAAAGGAGGTAATATCCCTACTGTACTCTGCCCTCTGCCCTAGTCAGGCTACATTTGTTGGCACTACAATTTGAGAAAAATTAATAAGTTTGAGAATGTTCATAGGAGGGTAATCATTATGATACAGACTTGAAATTTATTCCATGCAAAAGTCAATTGAAGAAACTTGAGGATTTAGCCTGGAAAAGAAAAACCTGAATTAGGGGAAGAGAGGATGACATGATTACTATTTTCAAGTATTTGAAGGGATAAGTCCCATGAACAAGGGATTAGACTTTCTGCTTAAATCCAGAGGGAAGAATTAGAAACAATGGGTGAAAATTGTGAAAGAACTAGTGGTGACATACCACAAGGAAGTCAAAATAGAGACAAAGGTCAAAAATATATACTAGAATATGCACTACAATATTCTTTACAGGGGAATGGCAAAAATAAAAACTATGATACAAAAGTTTAATAAAAAGTTATTGGGCAGTAAGAAATAACAAATATGAAGAATTCAAAGAAATTGGTGCCAGACTCAAATAGAATAGGGCCACTAATCCAGACATAAGGGCCACATATCAACTTAATTTTAAAATTTTATATTATCCACCTTTTATTATTTATGGGCTTCATGTAGTTCACAGGCCATGTGTGTGATACCTTTGGCCTAGAGCACTGATATTAAGTGACCTGCCCAGGGTCACACAGCCAACATGTGTCAGAAGTAGGATTTTAACACATATTTTCTTGGCTCCAAGGTCAGCTTGCTATCTAATGCAGAGGCAAACAAGACCTCTTACATCATTTTGATGAGCAAGAAGTCACCAACTACAACTCTTCCAGTGAGATATAAGACTATCTGGACCTTACCATTGGTGCTTTCACGGCATCCTAAAGCCCCCCAGGTCTTGCCATCTGACTTCCTGATGGATTCTAAAGATCCTTATCATTTTCTCTGTTGCTGTTCCTTAATGACTACCCGGCTTTTTCACCTGTTTTGCAACTCAACCTCAATTAGAATACGAACTTTCTGAGAATTTTCCATTTATGTCCCTAGTGCTTAATTGTCCCTAGAATTGAGCCTATATTAAACAATAAATGATTTTCTTAGCAACCTTTGGTATCTAATTCTCCTACTAGATTAGAAACTCCTTAGTAGTGAGGATAGATCATAGCATAGAAACTTTGAATATGTCCCAGAATACAACCTAAGAAATATTTGTTGCTGTTAAGAAAGTTGAGGCAGGTTAGAAGTGAAATAACTAGACCCACACCACACAGCTAGTTAAAATCGAAACAGATCTAGAACACCGGTCTCCTGAATTCCATTCATTTTTATATTCCAATATTTTCCACTGTGGTAGAGTAGTTCTCGTAGTTTAGACAGGCAAGCTGATTTTGATATCTATAGCAACCAATAATATAAGTCTAATTATTTTTTAAAAAAAGGAAATGCCCATGTTTTTCTTTAAATTTTCTAGCTGATGGTACTCTATATAGTCCCTTAAAACTCTTCATAATTCTGTTCCAATCTACCTTCTCAGTCTTATATACCCACTTTGATGCCTTCTTAGGACTTGTCAATTTGATCTTTTTGCTATTACTCACACATAACATTCTATCTCTTATATTGGTGCCTTTAAACATGCTGTCCCCCATTTCTGGAATAGCATCTCTGCCTTTCAGAATTCCCAATTCCTGTCAAAGCTCAGCTCAAGAATCATTTTCTATATCCATCCTTCTCTCAACTATCTATTTATTATTGCCTGTCCCCAAATCACTATGTATTTATTTTATATACCATATATATACAAATATGCATGCATGTACATTCTTCTTTCTATAGAACTTTAGGACAGAGACTTTCATTCATGTTGCTGAATTACTATCACCTAGAGTAGTTTCTGGCACAAAATAGAAGCTTAATAAACACTTGCTGGTTGATTGATTGCTATCAAAACCATGAAGGATCCTGGGAAAACTTATGGGGTTTAGTTAATTAAAGACTTAATAGGTTTTCAGTTTAATAGGATTTAATGGATGTGCTGGGAATAGTTAGAAGGACCCGAAAGTTGGGAATTAGAAGCTTTACGAAATGTTACTGAATCAGAAAGGAAAGAATATAAAATGGTAGAAAAACAATGTAGAAATAAAGGATAAATGGCTGGCTTCTATTTTTAAACTTGCTGAACCTACCAAGGACCTGCTATTTCCAAGTATATTTTCCTTCACAGTCAAGTGTGAACCTTCAAAGGAAATTCCAGTAAACTTGTGAGGACATGGACTCTCATACTTCTTTCTCAAGAATTAATCTGATGTTTGTCAAGTTCATAATAAAAAAATATTAAAAATGACTTGGAAAGCACTTAACATTTTAGGTTAAAATTCAATCTTTTTGTGCTGTTATATCTTAGTTACCTTTACCTTTTTTCATTGAAGTGGAAATGATTGATGCTTAAGTAACTTCAACTATTGAGTAATGTTTATTCAGACTTCAGGGAAACCAAATATAGTTTAAAATCAAGGTGGATAGGTTTCCCTTGCCATGGCACAAGTTAAAACCTTTGAAAGTTAAGTATATTCCCAACTGCCTCCTGGTAATAAACAGATATAAGCTAAAAACTAAAATGATCAATATATATAGTAATGTAAGAGAATCTCAAATAACACTCAAAAAGCCACCAGAATTGAGCCTGTGGGTTATAAATATTGACTGTGAATGTTCTGAGAATATTGCAAGCCTTTTTATATAATTCTTTCAATTCAGGACCACAATTGCTTCATAAACAACCTACCAGTGGCCCTAGGGAAAGCAATGGAATAGTGTTCCTGCATTCTAGAAGTTTTCACTTTAGGTAATACTAACTCTTCTCTTGGGAATTTTACAGGATAAACAACCTTTAGGCCAAAGAGCCTTCAGGATTATTGTTTTTCCAACTATTGGTGTAAATTATTTAAAATGACAACTCTGAAGTGACAGTTCCTACAAGCTTCTCAACCACTGATAAATTTGTCTTTCCTGACTTAATTTAAAATGTCCTCTTCAAAATTACCAATGGTCTCTTCATTACAAAGGCCAACAAGCCTTTCTCTTTCTCTCTAAATCCTTCTTGACTGTTCTCTGACTTTCAACATTACTAACCACTGATTATTCTAGATGGTCTTTCTTCCCTAGGTTTTGATAACATTGCTCTCTCCTGATTCTCTTGACATCTATCTGACCATTCCTTCTCAGTCTCTTTTGTTGAATAACAAATGTGACTTAGAACCACAGGGTTACTCCTATACTTTTTTTCTCTTTTCTTTATGACTTTTTCTTGTGAAAAAGATCTCCTCACAGTTCTCCTCAATGATAATGTTTATACTGGTGACCCTGGAATCTATAAATCTAGCCCTGATCTGTCTTCTGAACTTGAGACCCACAACTTCTGAACTTCAGACTCACAAAAATAAATGTTTGCAGGACATCTCTAATTGGATTCCTCATGTGCATCTAAAACTTAAAATGTCTAAAATAAAATTTGTTCTTTCCCTCTAAAATCACCATTCTATCTACATTCTGTATTTCTGTTAAGGGCATCACCATTCTGTCAGTCATCAGGGTTCAAAATTTCAGCCATCTTAGCTCTTGATTCTTCCTCCTATATGTTAAAGTAGTCAAATGTTGGATTTTTTTTATCCTAAGCAATTTGGTATCTTTTTAAAAAAATTATTCATTTGTTTTTAAATACATATTGTTTTATTAATCATGTTGGGAGAGAAAAACCAGGAACAAGAAAGAAAAACCATAGAAGAGAAAAAACAGAAAAAAAGAATTGAACATAACATATGTTGGTTTACATTCAATCTCCATTGTTTTTTTTCTGGATGCAAATGGCATTTTCTATCCAAAGTTTATTGGGATTGCCTTGGATCACTGAACTATTGTGAAGAACCAAGTCTTTCATAGTTGATCATTGCACAATCTTACTGTTATTGTGTACAAAGTATTACTGGTTCTGCTTGTTTCACTCAGCATCAGGTCATGTAAATCTTTCCAGATCTTTCTAAAGACAGCTTGTTCATCATTTTTTATAGAACAATAATATTCCGTTACCTTCACATAACAAAACTTGTTCAGCCATTCCACAATTGGTGGGCATCTACTCATTTTCCAAATCTTTGCTACCAAAAAAGGGCTGCCACAAACATTTTGCCACATGTGGGTTCTTTTCCCTTTTTAATTATTTCTTTAGGATACAGACCCAGTATTGGCACTACTGGGTCAAAGGATGCACACAGTTTTATAGCCCAGCGGGCATAGTTGCAGATTGTTCTCCAGAATGGTTGATTCAATTCACAACTCCATCAACAATGTGCCAGTGTCCCAGTTTCCCATATCCCCTCCAACATTTATCATTATTTTTTTCCTTTCATTTTAGCCAATCTGAGAAGTGTGAGGTGGTACCTTAGAATTGTTTTACTTTGCATTTCTTTAATCAATAGTGATTTAGATAAATTTTCACATGATTATAGATGGCTAAATGTTGTTATTTTTAACAGCATAATAGTGGAGGGAGTCTTCCCTCTACTCACACAGCTACCAACCTATGTCAGAACTGATCTAACCACTTTGCTCAAAAAACTGCTATGCCTCCTTGTCACCTCAAGGAATAAATCAAACTATTATTTAGTATTTAAAGCTCTTTATCAGCCTATCTTTTCCTACTATTTCCTCCTCACATGCCATATTCCAGACAAAGTGGCCTTCTAGATATTCCCACACACTCAACATCTTGTCTTCCACATTTGTGCCATTGTACTGGTTGACCCTGTTTACTTGTACTTCTTAGAATCCCTTTTTTTCAAGTAAAATTCAAATGAATGAAGACTTTTCTAGACTTTGAAATTGTTGATACCCCAAATTATTTTGTATTTGTTTTATACATAATTCCTAACTACTTTTTGTGCATATATTATGCCTATCCCTAAATAGAGTATTAATACTCTGAAGGCAATTTTATTGTTCCTTGTATTTCACTGAATACCAGAGTTTCTTGTACATAGTTAGTACTTATTAAGAAGACTTGTTGAATTGAATTGAACTGGCTTCTTTCAATTTTCTGTGGCTCCTGGGAGTAGATTTTCTTCCTAGTAAGTCATTTTTGTTTATCTAAGTTGATGGAAGGTAGCAGTGGTTTGAACATTCAAAAACAATGTTTGTGGTCATGTGTTAGAGAAAGGCTTAATAGATTTCCCTGTCTTATTGTGTTACAGTGGAGAACTAGCCAAGCTCATCCCTTTTAAGCAATTAGAGTGGACTGAGCTGATGCAATCCCCACATAGAAGAAAAGGGGTGGGGGAAGCTGTTTCCACAAAGTTGTGATTAAATGTCATGGATGAGACCTGCTCCTGGATTCAGATCAACTACAAGTATTATTTTTGGTCTGCTTACAATGGGAAGAAGAGGAACTTTTTGACTGGCTATTGAGCCAGAACAGAATTCTTCCAGGATGATGATCAATTGGGAAAGACTTAGCTACCCTGATCAAGACAATGATCCAAGACAATTCCCCCTTGATGAAAAATGTTCTTTACCTCCAGAGAAAGAACTAATGCACTCTGAGAGCAGATTGAAACATACTTTTCTTTAAAACTTTTTCTTCTTGTTGTTTGTATATGTTCTCTTTTGCTACAAGGCAAGTGGAAATATGTTTTGCCTCACTTCACAGGTATGATCTATATCATATTGCTTGTCTTCTCAATGGGTAAGGGAGGGAAGGAGAAAATTTTGGATTCAAAAGTTTTTTTTAAATGTTTAAAAAATTTACATGAATTGGAAAAAATAATAAAATAAAAATGTGCTTTAAAAATTTAAATATTTATAAAAGTCATTTAGGGAAGAGAAGAAGAGGAACTTCTTTCCTTCCTACTTTGAGAAAATATATTGTCAACACTGGGTTGAAAGAAAGGGGGGCCTCTAAGCCTTAATCTCCTTACCTGGACCAACATCTCCCTATTAACATGTGCCTTTGGACTTTAAATCTTTGTACATGTTCTTTCCTGCCTTTAGAAAACAGCAGATCTAACTAGACTGACACTTTGTGAGCTTCACAAAAGATTCAGGAGCAGAGGTCAGAGACCAGATTTTTTCAGACAACCAAACACTCAACCTGATTGATCCATCATAAAAGTGGTTTCAAGGCTGCAGTGAGGGTGCAACATCAATTATGCATCAGCTGTTCAGCATTCAAAGTAAACTTAGTGGGAAAAAATGCATTGTAAAACAGCTTTAATTTTGAACTCACTCTCCTAAAAGACTGAGGTGGTATAGGGGTAATGAGGAGAAATGTTTGTATTTCTAATCTTACAGTATCTTCTTAATCAATGTCCCTTTGTAAAGGCTAATTGATATTAATTGATTAAATTATTCTGGACTACTTACTAATCATTGGGATTATCAAGAACACAAAAAAATAGAGAAGGTTTCAGGCAGATAGCATTAAAGGATTGCCCTATCTCATCCTAGGTACCCTTGTAACCCTAAAGAACAAGTATCATCTTATTTGGGGGGACTTTACTCATCATTTTGAAGGGAAATAAAGGATTAGGAACCATACATCTTACAAAAGCTACCATGTCATTTATCATTTATAGTAAGATAAAGATGATTCTTCACTCCCTAAGTACCCAACAAATTAAATTAATAAGAAATGGCCCATAACTCTATTGATACTAAAGGTCAAAATCTTTCATCATGGGGATATCAGTTCTCAGGAGATGATAATCAAACCGATATTTATTGAATATCTATTATTTGTAAAGCACCTTGGAATAACCCATTATGTAGCTACTATGTATTAGGTGCTTGGAATATTAAGACAGAGAAGAAACAGTTTCTTCCCTCAAGGAGTTTACCCTTTTTCAGTTACAGTTCTTGCTCTCAACACATATAATATTGTTGGGGAAGGAAGACATATTTATTTGTAGAATGATTACTAGGATCATAGACCTCCACAGAGCTAGAAGACACTTCAAAAGTCTTCTTGAACAAAGGCTATCAAACATGTGGCCCACAGTGCTCCTGAGTTCAGCCTAAACTTAGTGAATGAAACACTGCAGATCAATTCTTATCCTTTCAGTGGAGGAGCCTCTATAGTTTAAAACACAGGACAGTACAGTGGGAAAAAAAAAAAAAAAAAAAACTAGCAATGGAGTCAGCAGACCTGTATTCAAATTCTGCCATTAGCACCAATAACATCTGTGAGTTTGGCCCAAGTTATGTAACTTCTTTGTGCATTTAATATATGTGAATGAATACTCTGGCTTCCTCAGATTGTTGCCACAGGGATCCATGGTACAAAAAAAAAATGTTAAGAACCCCAACTAAAAAGAGCTTCAAATGCTAGAATGAAAAATTTGGAGCATTATTTTCAGTTTTAGGACACCATAGTTTAAGAAGAATCTTGGTAAACTATAGAGTGTCCAGAGAAGGCCAACCAAGATGGTAAAGAGACTTGAATTCATCAGAAATAAGGCTAAGCTAAGCCATTTGGAAGGAAAGAAGATGAAGGGGATGAATTAGGGGGTAGAGAACTGAGAAAGTTATTATAACTGTGTTCAAATAGGACCCAGCACTCTTTCAACTATATTATATAACAGAAACAGCTAGTTCCTAAAATTTTTTATACATTTCTTCCAACTCTTAAAGAACAATTCCATATTTCAGACTCAAAGGAAAGACCTTCTATTTAAGCTACAAAGGAAAGGGTTTCTAGTTACTCACAGCAATAGGCACCTTGCTGGTGTCAGCTTTTCCCATCAAGCTGACTGCTCCCAGGCAGGCAGAACCATAAATTTTAATTAAAATCTTTTATTTTCAACCACTCTAGCCTATACATGGTGAGAAATGGTTCTCACCTTGTGTTCTCTTGGAGAGCCGAGACAGTATCCTTGCATTATAGTGAAGGGGTTACCAATTCACCAGTCATCCCATTCATGGGGGAGACTTTTATTTCAAAGTATGAAATCAGAAACATCCCTATAGTGACTTTTTGCATCTTGATTTTATATCCCAGGCCAAAGGAATGCAAATCCAGATAATTGTAGATAATATGTATGCTGACAGGTATGAACAAGCAGGTCCACCCTGCAGGAAAACATGGAGAAACTTGTTGGTGCATGAGTTGCTTTTGTTCTTGGTCTTTATGAGCTCACCTGCATTCCTCATGAGTATGTGTGTGTATGTGTCTTGATTCTTTTTTGAACAGAAACATTACCTGCCTTCCAGCAACTGCTCCCTTTCTGGCAGACCTCTGTATTGGAAACACTTCTTGAAAGTTTGCAACGGCTTAGAAATCATTCTTCTTTAGTCTTTGTAACCAAGTTGTGATGGGAGGAGGGTCCATCCATCTGCTAACATTCTCTCCACGTGATGAATGTGGGATGGAACCATCTCACAACAAGCCTCTTAGAATAAGGTATCAGTTTGCCCTGTCAAGCAAAAAAAGTTACTGGCTTTGTTCAAGAAATTTCTGTAACAAATAGATATACCCTCTTCTTGATCCTAAATGGATTTCGTTTCTCCTTTGAGAAAGCTGATTGAGCATTCTGATTTTTAAGTGATAGAATTAGACTCTGGGTTATAGTCTAGATTAAGAAAAGAGAAAGGGAGAGACAAAAATAAGTCACTGCACAGTTGAATAGATGGTACTTTAAGGTTTTAAGGTTTGCAAAGTGTTTTCCAAATATTTTCTTATTTTACTACCCTAGCAGGTAGTTGTAGGATTTATTTGCTATTTTTATTTATTTCATCAAATATTTCCCAATTATATGCAAAAAAATTTGACAATTATTTTTTAAAATTTTGAGTTCTAAATTGTTTCTCTCCCTCCTGCTCTTCCCTCATCACTGAGAAGGCAAATAATTTGGTACTGATTATATAAGTAAAGTCATGCTAAACATATTTCGATATTGATCATGTTATAAGAAAAATTCCATATACAGACAAAAATACAATAAAAATAAAAAAGTAACAAAAAATATTTTGATTTGCATTTAGAGTTCATCAGTTCTCTATCTGGAGGTGCATAGCACTTTTCATCATGAGTCCTTTGGAATTGTCTTGGATCATTTTTTTAATTAGAGTAGCTAATTTTTTTTAAATTTATTTAGCCATTTATTTTTCCACAGTTTCATGTAAAAATAATTTTTTAATATTTGTTTTGAAAACTTTTGAGTTCCAGATTCTTTCCTTTCCTTCCTTGCTACTTTTCTCTCCCTCATTAAAAATGCTAGCAATTCAATGTATGTTATATATTTTTAGTTATGGAAAACATTTCCATAATAATCATGCTGTGAAAGAATTTAAAAAAAAAACTCTCAAGAAAAATAAAGGAAAAAAAATTCTTTAAGCTGCTTCCAGATGCCATCAATTCTTTCTCTGGGTAGGGATAACATTTTTCATCTTAACTCCTTCAGAGTTTTGAGTGATTATATTGATGAGAATAGCTATGTCAGTCACAGCTGATCATTACTTTGTATACAGTACATTTCACTTTGCTCATGAAAGTCTTTCTAGGTTTTTCTGAGTATCTAAGTCTTTCATAGCTTGATCATCTTTAAAATATTGATGTTACTATGTATAATATTCTCCTGATTCTGCTCATTTCACTTTGCATCAGTTCATATAAGACTTCCAAAGTTTTTTTCTGAAACCATCCTGTTTGTCATTTCTTATACAATAATAATACTCCATCACAATCATACATCACAACTTGTTCAGCTATTCCCTAGTTGATGACCGTTCCCTCAATTCCCATTCTTTGCTACCACCAAAAGAGCTGATATAAATATTATTGTATATAAGTCCCTATGTTTGCAAAATCTCTTTGGGATACAGACCTAGTATTAGTATTTCTGGGTCAAAAATATGCATCATTTTATAATCCTTTGGGTATAGTTCTAAATTGTTCTCTAGTATTGTTGAACTAGTTCATAACTCCACCAACAATACATTACCGTCCCAATTTTTCTGCATCCCCTTTGGCATTTGTTATTTTCCTTTTCTGTCATGTTACCTAATCTGATGGGTATGAGGTAGCATCTTAAAGTTGTTTTAACTTACATTTCTCTAACCAGTAGTAATTTAGAGAACTTTTTATGTGATCATTCACTGTTTTGATTTCTTCTTCTAAAAACTACCTATTCATATCATTTGATCATTTATCAACTGGGGAATGGCCCATATTTTTATAAGTTTGGCTCAGTTTCCTATATATGTGCAAAATGGGGTCTTTGTCAGAGAAATTTGTTGCAAATTTTCTGGTAGCTTCCTGTTTTTCTTTTAATTTTTACTATATCACTTTTGTATAAAAGCTTTTTAACTTCATGTAATTAGAATTATCTATTTTACTTCCTATAATTTCCTTCCCCCCTTCTCTGTCTCTGTCTCTGTCTCTTTCTGTCTCTCTCTCGCTTTGTCTGTCTGTCTCTCTCTCTGTCTCTCTCTCTCTTGTTTGGGCATAAACTTTCTTATCCATATGAGGGGGAAAGCAATGAGTCTTCCATTTTTTAATCTTGGAATTCCCTGAAAAGGGAAAAAAGGCTTAATCTATAATTCAAGTATAGTTATAACTAACCCAGAGCAAAGGGGTTTTGTCTGGGGAATAAGCAATCCATTTTCCTGTCATTGCTATAGCCATAGTTGGGTTATTCTTTGCACTGTTAAGAAACTTCTACTCCAACATCCAAAGTATGTTCTCTGTATTTTCTAAATATTATCCCCAAATTGCATCCCTCCCTCAACTCTCTGGCCAATTATTTTGCACTGATGAATCAAGCCCTTATGATAGTTTTTTCCCCCTGAAGCAATTGGGGTTAAGAGACTTACCCAGGGTCACATTGTTAGGAAGTGTTAAGTGTCAGAGATCAAATTTGAACTCAGGTCTTCCTGACTTCAGGGCTGGTGCTCTATCCATTGTGCCACCTAGCTGCCCTTCTTATGAAAAAGTTTTAAATCTAGGTCTTTGTAAGTATTAGCTTGTCAAAGAAGTAAGGGAACTATAAAAAAATTAACATTTTTCTAGCATCCTAAAAACTTTATGAGGTTATTAGTATCTGGGGGGGTGAAGAAATCTCAAGTTATGAAATACAAGAATTCAGTTCTTTCTTTTCAGCTCAGGCACCAATCTTTAGGTTGACTAGGTCACATTTCAGGGAATGACCTTGAGCTATTGAATTCTATGGCCATGATAACTGGTTACTTCAAAGATTCTGATCATTCCTTGGAATTTCTCATGAAATGTGAGATTAAATGAATAGCCTGCAAGAAGCACAAGCCCGTGCAAAAAATGTTTGTGGCATCCCTTTTTATAGTGGTAAGAAAGTGGAAACTAAGTGGATGCCCATCAGTTTGAGAATGGCTGAATAAGTTATGGTATATGCATGTTATGAAATATTATTGTTTTGTAAGAAACGATCAGCAGGATGATTTCAGGGAGGCCTGGAGAGACTTACATGAACTGATGCTAAGTGAAATAAGCAGAACCAGGAGATCATTATACACGGCAACAACAATTCTGATCAATTCTGATGGACATGGCTCTCTTCAACAATGAGATGATTCAAACCAGTTCCAATTGTTCAGTGATAAAGAAAGCCATATACACCCAAGGAGAGGCCTGTGGCATCTGAGTGTGGACCACAACATAGCTTTTTCACTCTTTTTGTTGTTGTTGCTTGCATTTTATTTTCTTTCTCATTTTTCCCTGTTTGATTTGATCTTTCTTGTGTAACAAGATAATTGTATAAATATGTACGAATGTATTGAATTTAACATACATTTCTACCATGTTTAACATATATTGGACTACTTACCATCTAGGGAAAGGAGTGGAGGAAGGAGATGGGAAAATTGGAACACAAGGTTTTGCAAGGGTTAATGATGAAAAATTATCCATGCATATGTTTTGAAAATAAAAAGCTTTAATTTAAAACAAGAAAGTCTGTAGCCTTAGATTGTCACTTTGAAATTGTCTCTCCTAAAGAAAATTAGGGAAAGTGTACATGGTCATCTACCTAGGATGGAGTATCATTCTGCCAGAATTCAAAAGCTAGATTTGATTTTTAAATTTTTTTTTCATTTCTACAACTTTATGATGAGCTTCCCCATAGACTTTCCCCTCTTAACCTGTCTGCTAATGTCCAAACTCTCTTCTCCATTGAAAGTCTAAAATTAGATGTCCCAAAGATATCTTAAACTCAAATACATCCAAAATTAAACTCATTTTCCCACCTTTCTTCCAAATTTTTATATTTTTGTTTAGGGTACCACCATCCTCCTCATCACCCTGGTTTGAAATGTATCATAATTTACTCTTTATTCTCTCTTAATGCCCATATCCAATATATTTACAAGGTCTATTGATCATACTTTTATCTTTTGTACATGCTCCTCTTTTCCCTCTGACACCATCATCACCATGGTTTAGGCCCTCACCACATAATACCTAGATTATTACAATAGACTGTTGGTTGGTCTCCCTGACTCCCATCTCTTCTTTATCCCCTAACAAACATATTCCATTTGAATATCAAAGTAATCTTCCTAAAGCATAGATCTCATATCTATGAGAATAAACTCTAGAGACTACCTATGGCCTAAAATATTTTATAATATATATGTATACATATATATTATAAAATATAAAAAATACTCTGATTTTCAAAGCCCTCCCTCATAATCTGACTCCCCCAGCCCTTCACACACACACTTTTTCAGGCTTCTAATATTACTCTTTCCCTTTTGGAATACAGTGACACTGGTTTCTTTGTTGTTTCACAAAACAAAATACTCAATCTTCTGGTTCTGGGCATTTTTTAAAGACTGTCCTTCATGATTGAAATGTTCTCTCACTTTATCTCTACCTCCTGGCTTTCTTCAAGTCCCAGATGAAATTGTATCTTCTATAGAAAACCTTTCCTAAGACCCCTTAATTCTAGTGCTTTATCTCTATTGATTATTTCCTGTTTATCCTGCAGGTAACTTGTTTGTATGTAGTTGCTTCCATGTTGTCCCTCCCATTAAACTTTTTTTTTTTTTTTTGCTTTTTGCTGAGGCAATTGGGGTTAAGTGACTTGCCCAGGATCACACAGCTAGGGAATGTTAAGTGTCTGAGACCTGTGTCTGAGATTTGAACTTAGGTCCTCCTGACTTCAGGGCTGGTGCTCTATCCACTGTGCCACCTAGCTGCCCCCACCCCCATTAAGCTTTGAACTCCTGAAGAACAAGAAGATTTTTTTGTTTGTTTTGGTTTGGGTTTTTTTGTTTTGTTTTGTTTTTGTTTGTTTTTGTTTTTGCCTTTATTTATATCCAGAACATTTAGCATAGTGCCTGGAACAAATAGGCACTTGAAATTATTTATTGACTGATTGATCTCTATTGCTCTTCTGGGTCTACGTAGTTTTAATATCTCCAACTCTCTGATTGTGATCTAAGAAATTATATTGTTGTCTTATCTGATAGATTGCCAAGTTAGCCAGGTCCTACCTGCCTCCTCCCATCAACCACTTGTTCTTTTGTCAACACTGCCTTCTACTATCCCCTTCCCTCAATCATGAGATTTGAGGGGGATAAACATCTTTGTGCCCCATTTGGCAAAGGTTTGAATCTTTGGTTTGTATGCTTCAATGACAAGCTTATAAACTTGAAGAATTATAATGTGCTTTGGATACTCAACAGAAAAAAATATATAGAAACACAATGAAAGTTTTAAAATAGCCAGACAAGAGAATGGGCTCTCTTCCCAACTCTGCCACTGAATAATCATGGGAACTCAGGTCATAAATTATTCTTCCTAGACTTATAAAATGCAAGTCATAATCATAGATCATCAGCACCAAGATCAGCTTTAATCATTATCTAATATGACCCTTTTCCCCCATAGGGAAAAATGAGACACCTAAGATCACAGCTAATTAGGAGAGTTAAGACTAAAACCCACATCAGGCAGATTACTAGAAATTCTGGCACCTATGGAAAATTCAGTTAGCAGGGGAGTTAGAAGGAGGTGAGGGTAGAGTGATCTCCAGTCCATTACAGTTACATGAGGAGAGGTGAAATGCAATCCTCCAGCTCCCTGGGGATGACAGACCCTGAGAGTGGGGATGACTGCGCTCTGCAGTACAGCTCTGGCAGAGGTGGCTACAGAGGCATCAGTCAGCGCATCATTCCCATGTGTTAGCTACTCTCAGATCACTAAGGGAAGGCATTCCTCATCTCTGCCTGGTATCTTCTTCTACTAGGACAGCCTTTTCCCAGAAGGCCATGCTATCTCTCATCTACTTCACAAAGAGTTGGTAAAATAAGTCAGAAGATTCTGAGCTCCCTTGGGAGTTGAGGTATAATGTGATTTACATGATTTCATTTTTAAAAGCATACTGCTAATTCAAGGAACTCCTAGTTTCATGCATGCCTATGTTATAAGGATGCTCAGTTAGATTGTAGTAGCTTCTATCAAAAAACAAATTTAAATCATTGTCCAGGACTTAGAGGAGAAAAGGTAAGATTCCCCTTACCTCAAATAGCATGGTTAAAAGCCAAAGGGACTGGGTTCAGTTTTCACTCTGTCACTTTACTACCTGTGGGACCTTGGGCAAGCCTCCCAAATTCTCTGGATCTTGATTTCCTCATATGTAGAATGAAAAGAATTGGGCTATGATATCCCTTCTAACCTTCAATCCATGACATCATGGTCCATGATCCTAATGACAGAGAGATGGAGGAATTCCAGAGTGGAATGGCTTATTGAGGCTGAATTACCACTTGTGGGGTATGTTCTAGAGAGTTTTCTTGTTCAGGTATTTTGGGTTCCAAGGATTTTTGAGGTCCCTTTCAACTCATAGATTTTTATGTTGCTGGGTTAAAAAAGCCTTAAAAGGTTTTACTTGAAAAGTATACTTTATCTTGGAATACTGTACATTTTTTCCACGAACCACTATATGTATGCTTTAAGAAAAAGTATACATATATTCGGATTTTTGGTTCCCTCTCATATTCTGATCTTTGATGTTGTTATACTGTGATCAATACTACTCCTTGGTCCCTGGCTATTCTTCTCTATGTTTCTGAATCTCCTAATTACTTGAGGTATTGACCATCCCACAAGTCACTGGAGGTGAGATTTGAAATCAGAAGGTAGCTCAGAGGTCACCAGGTACAAGAGTCTCATTTTAAAAATAAAAATGAGATTCAGAGACTTTAGATGAATTGTCTAAAATCTCATACATAGTCAGTAGCATAACCATGAATGTGGGACCTCAACTCCCAATCCAGTCACTTCCCACTCCCTATTTGTCTTGACTGGGAGCCTAAAAAAGTGTCCCCTCTCTGACATGGTTTTTAGCCCCACCCCAGAAAAAGAAGAGTACCAAGAGAGTTTTCCTCCCCAGAAGTTTTAATTACAGCATTGGATGTAAATGACAGGAGAGAAAGAGATCATGGTTTTAACAAGCCTAGAAACTCAAGCTTTAATTCCTTGGCAGCTAAAAATTCTCCATAGAATAAGATACCCAGAAACAGAGACACTGGTGTGACTGAAGTCTAATTAAGTTTTAAAAGTCATTCTCTGTATCCCTCCTCATTTACAATTATGCACTATGATCTCTGCAATTGCCTCTAAGGTCTTTGGGTAAGTGGGGAGATAAATAGGGTAAGGATGGTGGAGAAGCTGATCAGGCTTTTTTAGGATCAGTTTTCAGGAAACTGAAATTTATACCATCCTTGACACATCAAGCCTTTGAAAGGAATGGAGAGGTCTCATCTTGTAGTGACTAGAGTCATTATAAGTAAGCTGTCATCAGGGCTGACTGGGCAGACAGAATCCATGCTTGCCTGCTTTGTGCTGTGTGATTTATGACACAGAGAGCTCACCCACCATATACAAATACTTCTCCAACTGGACTCACTGATATCTAAAATTCTACAATTAGAAAGTCATTCTATTGACTTAATTATTTTTTACAATTCAATGTCCTTGGGGAAGGTTACACTTTAATTCTTATTAGTCATGTATACTTCAGTAGGAATGAATTTAACTCCTTTTAGAAAATAATTTTGAGGAAGAGAAAACTGGGTGTAACTACTATCCTTGCCTTGCATTATTGATGCTTATTCTACTAATAACTTATATAAAATATTCTGAAATTCATTCTTCTTCTTGAGTGCCTGGAGGGTAAGGGGCACCATCGAGTAAAAAGGAAAAGGAATATTGGGAACTCCAAAAACAAATTCTGCCATCTATCCAGTCTTACCTAGAACCAATCTTAGCTGTCAGTTCTGGTCCATTTTTTATTTGTCTGAGTTAGAAGAATATAGCTTTGGGTTCCAGCAATGCATCACAAAAATTTTATAAATCCAAACCATTCCATCTGCTAAGCTCATCCCTCCCCTAGAACAATAATAGTTCTTCTTACTATGTGCTCTTACAAATCCAGTACACACACATTCAGCAAAGCCTGGATTTCTGGGCTGTCTGGAGATGTGCTTAATATTTTACCACATAAATAGCAAAAATTCACCTTAACTTTGACAATGATGAAAAACAGGTAATACTAAGCTAGTACAGTTTAGTTAATAGCATTTATTTTAAAGAACAAATAAATAATATCATTCTCCTTCTTTCTTGCCACCCCTCCAAGAAAAACAATCTTTAACAATCTTCCTACAGCCAAACCCCAGGAATTTATGCACAGGCTAGGGAGAGAGACACAATATTCAGCATTTTCCCTGGACCATGAGAAAGTAGGCCAGTTTTTCTCCCGTGTAATGAAGAATTTCCCAGAAAGGGGTCTTGATGTAGTAGAAAAAACATTGGCTTACAATAACAAGATTATATGATGATCAGTTCTGATGGACATGGCTCTTTTCAACAGCAATATGATTCAGGCCAAGTCCAATGATCTTGTGATGGAGAGAGCCATCTGCACCCAGAGAGAAGACTGTGGAGACTGAATATAGATCACAGCATAGTATTTCACTTTTTTACTGTTGTTTGCTTGCATTTTGTTTTTTCTCATTTTTTTCCTTTTTTATCTGATCTTTCTTGTGCAGCATGATAATTGTGAAAATGTGTATAGAAGAATTGCACATGTTTAATATATACTGGATTACTTTCCATCTAGGGGAGGAGAATAAAGGGAGAAAAAAAATGGAACACAGGGTTTTGCAAAGATGAATGTCAAAAACTATATATGCATGTTTTGAAAATTTAAAAAAACTTCAAAAAAAGAACACTGGTTTAGACATCAGTAAATAAGGGTTAAGAGTCTAGCTCTGTCATGAATTATAGTTAGGTGATCTTGAGGGTAAAAAAAATACCTTTTCTAAGCTTCAATTTCTTTATCTGAACTAAAATATTAAGAAAATTAAGAGCTTAGAGATCATCTTTGTTAAATTTAAGTGCTAATATTATTTAAGTCCAAAAGTTATCTATGATGAGTGAGACAAATTTGGGTCCCACAGTACTATGCGTGATGGGTCACAGGAATAAATTCACACCAGTCTCTTCTGGTAGCTTTTCTCCATGAAAGCCTTCCTGAAAGCTTTTTGTTCTATCCTAGGTATCATTTGGCACATAATCAACCAGCTTGTTTTTTTAATCTCAAATTTAAGAAAGTTTGTATTTTAATTGTATTTTATTGATTTTTCTATTCTTTTTTCTTACTTGGAGATTCCTTTCCCTACATTATACAGTAATTCCCCCAAAATATAAACACCCAACTAAATAATACCTATACATTTTTAAATAAAAATCTATGAGACTCGTGATCTTTTCTGTATGTATTTATGTTATATGTACTTAATGGCAATTTTATTGTGATGATGAATTTGAATTCATCACTGAAAGTGCTAAAACAAACATTGCTTGGAAGGAAAGAAGAAACAACAATTTTTGTTCCCAGAAAGCCAGGGGTCAAACTTAGAAAATTTTTAAAATCAGCTTAGATTCTGAAGTACTCCAGGAGCAGGATGGCTTCATTCATGCATCTCATTCATTCAATAAATATAGATGCTTATTTACCCAATAAGCAAGGGACTATACTGGGGATGGGGAGATAGGGAGGCCAACAGTTATGAAAAAGAAATGCTCCTTGCTCCTCATGCCATTTTTAGTCCAATATTGGGGGGGAGGTCAGGAAAAAGAAAATACGTATGTGAGTTCTAAAATAGGAGAAAGAGAGGGAGAGACAAAGAAAGACTGAAAATGACACAAAAGAGGCAAAACAAAATAATTGTAGGCCCAGAATAGGATGGAGGAAAATTTCAGAAGAAGGTAACTATTTCAGTAGGTTCTAATCTTCAGAACTCCAAGAAGCAGAGACAGTGAGAACTAATATTCCAGGTGGAAGGGACATTCCCCTGCCCTTCTCTTTGTCCATTCACTAGAGTCAATCTCTTTCAAGTTAACTTTTAACCATTTAATTTTTCCCAGATGTTCATAGAAGGAGCATTAAGAGTAATGGAAAACTAGACCAAGCTTGGATTGGAGAAAGGGTTCTAGCTGCCCAATTACTGATGGAATTAGGGGAATACCAGTTACTGTGGGTAATTGGAGGAAAAGAAAGGTTGTGGAAGGGGGTCAGAGATTATAAATAATTGAGTCCCAGAGTCTGACTCAAGCTTTTATAAAGGAGAAAGGCCATCAGGGAAGACTATCCCAGTATTATTATTACAAATGAACAATATTTTCCTTTATTATGGATTAGAAAGGCTTTAGACAATTGGCCTGGACACATGGGGCATAAGATTTCCAGGCCTGAAGCCAGTAAGACTCCACTTCATGAAGGTAAGTCTCTAAACCCTGTTTGCTTCAGTTCCTCATGTATAAAATGAACTGGTGAAGGAAATAGCAAACCACTTTAGTATTTCTGCTAAGAAAGAGTCTTACTTTAATAGAGTCAAAAAATGAAGAAGCAGGCTATAAGAAGCAGGCAAATAAAGAAAAACATTTCTGGCCATAGAAAGTTATACTTGATTTTCAAAATCCATTTTGAGTTCTTCCATGGTTTGAAACCAATTCATATTTCTTTTTGAGATGTTGGATGTAGGAACTTTTGAGTTTGTTATCTTCTTTTGAGTATATGTTTTGATCTTCCTTTTACCAAAGTAACTTTCTATAGCCAAAAATAAAATTCATATAAGTTTCCAGGTTTTTCTGAGATCATTCTGCTCATCATTTCTTATAGCACAATATTATTCCATCATAATCACATAGTATAATGTGTTCAGCAGTTTCTTAAATGATGGTCATTCTCTCAATTTTCAAAATTTTTTACCACCCAAAAAGAGGTGCTATAAATATTTTTGTCATAGAGGTCCTTTTCCTTTATGTTTGTTTTTTTGTTTGTTTTTGTTTTGAATTTCTTTTGGGATACAGATCTAGTAGTGGTATTGCTGGGTCAGTTTTATACTTTTTTGGGCAAAGTTCCAAATCGCTTTATAGAATTGTTAAATTAGTTCACAATTCCACCAAAGGTGCATTAATTCTCATTTTTATCACATCCCCCCAACATTTGTCATTTTCTTTTTCTGTCTTATTAGGCAATCTAATAAATATAAAGTAGCAGCACCTCAGAATTGTTAATAATTTGCATTTCTCTAATCAATAGTGAATTAGAGAATTAATACTTCCTCTGAAAACTGTTCATATCTTTTGATCGTTTATCATTTATGGAGTGGCTTTTGCTTTTATAAATTTGACTCAGTTTTCTACATGTTTGAGAAATAAGTCTCTTATCAGAGAACCTTACTTCAAATTATTTTTCCCAGTTACAATTACTAACTGTATTTCTCTCTATCCTGTTTCACCCCTAATATTCTGTTCTCTCTCTTCTTTCACCCTATTCCTCCTTAAAATTCTTTTGTTTCTGATTAACACTCCTCCAATCTGCCATCCCTTTTATCACTCTTATCCTTCTCTTATACCCTTTCCCTCCTACTTTTCTGTAGGATAAGATAGATTT
>JAJPUD010001760.1:174334-195310 GCA_023553655.1 Myrmecobius fasciatus
GATAAGATAGATTTCTATACTCAGCTGAATGTGTATATCATTCCTTCTTTAAGCAAATTATGATGACAGTAAAGTTCACTTTTTTCCCCTTATTTCCCTTTCTTTCCCTTCACTGTAAAAGCTTTTTCTTGACTCTTTTATATGAAATAATTTATCCCATTCTACCTCTCCCTTTACCTTTCTATCAGTACTTGGCTTCTCAATCTGGGGGAGAGAGGTGGAGAGGGAAGAGGGGAGAGAATTTGGAACTCAAAATTTTAAAAATGAATGGTAAAATTTGTTTTTACAGGTAAATGGGGAAAATAAAATACTAAATTAAAAAAAAATTAATACAAAGCAAATACAAAATTAATAAAAGGTAATTTTAGGGGACAGAAAACATATAATGTAACTTGCATATGTTGGAAAAGCATGATGGTGTCAAATTGAAGAAGGTTTAGAATGCCAGACAAAGTAGTTTGAACTTTACTGAGGAGGAAATAAATATTAAAGTTTTTTGGACACAGGATCAAGGTGTAAAAGACTATTTTTGAATGGTATAAAGAATGAATTAGAATAGAGCAGAAGTAGGAATATCTGTTAGGAAGCTATTATGGTAGGTAATAGAATGGAAGGGACAGGTAGAAAGATATTGTAAAGGGAGAATGCAATAGAATTAAGAACCAAATAGAATGAAAAGTGGAGCAGAAGGAAGTAAAAAAAATGCCAAAATTTTGAACATAGGAGACTAAGGGAATAATTGTTCCACTGGAAGAAATGCTGAATTCAGAAGAGTTATGGTTTTAGGGGAAAAGAACAATGTCTTGAGTATTGGTAGGATATACAGGGAAGAAATGTTCTTGGGACAGCTAGTAGTATAAGTTTAGCTTTTTTTTTTTTTAATAAAACAACTGGGGCTAAGTGTCTTGCCTAGGGTCACACAGCTCCTAAGTATTAAATGTCTGAAGTTGGATTTGAATTCAGGTCCTCCTAACTTCAGGGCCACTGTTCTATCCACTACACCATCTAGCTGGTCAGAGCTAAACATAGATTCCAGAGTCAGATATAGAAAGGTGATAATTAAAACCACGGGAGTTAATGAAATTCCCCCCTGCCCAAAGAGAGGACAGATAAAGAGAAAATGTAAAGGAAAGCAACTTTTAAAGACATTAGAAAACTGAGCAATACAGTGATTTTATCAGATGCTAAATCAGATGCAGGCTACATCTTGGTAGAAGTATGAATGAAATATACAGTTCCAGACGTGGCCAATATGCTTAGGTTGCTTGATTATATTTATTTGTTATAAGACTTCTAGGGAAGAATGGGATGAATTAAGTGATAGAGGTACAAACAATAAAAATAAGAAAAATAAATAAAAGAACACTTAAATATAACATAGGACTGGTCAATGAGAGAGTAGACCTTAGGAACATATGTAGCATGCTAAACCTGATGCATCCCTTCCTTATGAACTTCAAAACACATGCAGGTATTCTATGACCATTTCCTTTCTATTTTGGTGAAAGATCTCTTTAACTGCTAAACTGGAACTGAGAATGTATGCATATTACCTTGCTAGAGGATATTTGAATTTTATACTCTCTTTAGTAAGTAGAATCCCATTTTCTTTCACCAAGTTATACTTTATTAATAATTTCCCCAGGATTTCACTTTAAACTTTTCCACCTTTAATGGTTCCATTATAGTTCAGGTTTAATAACACAACAAAATTAATGCTCACTAGCTCACAACTTCATATTCTTCAGTGTATTCCCAAGCCTGTTCTGTTCTTGTTTAAAAATAGCAATTCCTCCAGATGCAATCCAGGTACAAGACTTTGTTAGATTCAGTTTATAAGAATGGCCAATAAACCCATAAGCTTTACTATCAAGACCATAATATTTTAATGTTTAAGTGGCTTGAACTAGCATTGAACATTTGTACCTTTGCAATATTTTACTGGCCTTTCTAATTTATAGCTAAATTTCTTGAAAACTTTTCTTCTTAGTAAAGATTATTTCAACAGGTCACATTTCTAATAAAATCTGTCAATTCACTTTTGAAAAAGGAGGTGTCAGGCACTATGTGAGTTCAGTTATGGTTTTGTTGGCTTGGGAGCATCCCATAGAAGGAGGCAGAATACTATAACTGGCTACAATTGCTGAACCTAGCTGCCCTCATCCACCCGATACACAGACACACATACCCCTAAACTGTGCAAATTCCCAGTGACTTTGAGATTTCCTGCTGAGATTATTTGAAAGTGAAGAAATGAGATATCTAATAACCTTTTGTATGTGTCTAAATGAATTTGAAGGGATGGATTTTTTTCATTTATAAAATTATATTTCTATATATATGAAATACTCTGTGTTGTTCTGAATAATAACCTGTGAGAGTTATAATTATATGTGTATGTGTCTCTGTGTGTCTCGCTGTATGTATTAATATATATATATATATATTTATATTAATAATTAGTGTTGTTAAGTAATGTCCAATTTTTCATGACCCTATGGATCACAACATACTAATGCTGAATTTTCCAGGCAAAGATACCAGAGTGGTTTGTTATTTCCTTTCCTAGTAGGTTTAGACAAACAGGGTTAAGTGACTTGTCCAGCGTCATAGAGGTTATAAATATCTCAGGTCACATTTGAACTCAAGTCTCCTGACTCCAAACCCAGTGATCTGTTCACTTATCCACCTAGCTGCCTATGTGTGGGTATGTACACACACACATATGTACAGGCTTTGAGGATGGTCCTACAAAAAGCCTGGAAGTCTATATTCTACAGAACAGCATTAATAATTTTGAAGAGACTTGTTACCAGATTGGTCACACAGTGATTAATTTTTTGGGTATGCCAACTTTAAAAGACTTTGCACTAAATTATAGAGGGGATGATGATCTGTATTGACCTACACTAATATTGCACTTTAAAGTTTAAAAAATGGTTTATTTATACAATTTCATTTGAGCTTCTCAATGAGCTTGTGAGAAAGGTATTACAAATATTATCTCCACTTTGCAAATAAAAACCTGAGAAATTAATTGATTTGCCTATAATAACAAAGCTAATGTTTTGAAGGAAGAATTGGAACTTAAAACTTCCTGATTATAAATTCATTATTCTGTTTCTTATACTGTGCTCCATGTGTATACATTATCCATATGTGTATCTATTGTGCCATATACAATATATATACATATACATATGTATATATATATATATATATAATGGATAATGGCATAAGGGATAAATGGATAAATAACCAGTCTTGAGTGAGAAAGAACTGAAATCTTTCCTCCATCATTTATATCCTATATGATTCTGAGAAAATAATTTAGCCAGTCTGACCTCCTTCCAAGGCAATTAACTAAAGATTTTAAACTACTCAATTTCTAGCATATTATCCGTGCTTTAATAAGTACTAGTTGACTGACTCCTTGCATCATTGGAGTCAGCCAACTAGCATCTATTAAAGCACTTATTATGTACTAGACACTGAGTGAAATGTTGGTATACAAAAAAGGCAAAAGGTAGTCCTTGTTCAAAAGAAGCCCTCAAATTAAGGGAGGAGAAAATATGCAAACAGCTGTATATAAACAGGATATATACAGGGTAAATTGGAGATAATCTCAGAGTAAAGGCACTTAGATTAAGAAAAACTGGGAAAGCCCTGTAGAAGGTAAGGTTTTAGCTGAGAAAGTCAAGGTAGAGGAAAAGCAGAAATGAGAAGGAAGAAAATGAGAGGCAGGCAGTGAAGATAATAGAGAGAGGGGAGTGTCATGTACAAGGAAGCTTCCATGAGAAAAAAGTCTCACACTGATTTAAAAAAAAAACTTATTTATATTTATACATATATAAGCATATATTTTGTATGCATATGCACATGCATTTCTGTAAGACATAGAACTATGTGAACAGAGGAATGAAGTTCAACAAGAGTGACTCTTGACTGTCTAAAGTTTATCAGAAATATAGAAAATATAGCAACAGAGTAGATTGCAAGAATCTAGAATTTGACTAGAACCAGATGGGATTCCAGGAGATCATTCTGAGAGAGCACTGAATGAAAAGGATATCCAATCATATGGATCTCTCTAAAAATCACATGGTCACTTTATAATGGTCCTGGAGGAAACTAAAGCATTATTCAACCAGTGAGTCACTTATATCAATCTTAATAACAGACTTAATAATCAGTCTTTTAGTTGTACATCTCTAATTTCTGGCACTGTTTTGTCCTATTTATTCTAAATTTGTTTTATTTTTTTCTTTACAAGTGAATCCTGACAAAGATAAGTTCAATAGGACTTTGTCAGAGAGGAGAAAGGAAAAAGGGTTAAGTGGATATGTTGTGCCTTAATCTGTCTTATGGTATTCCCAACACATGTAAATCCAAGTACTATTTATAGACTTCTAGAAATTAGGAGTTCAAACATCATTAAAAAGCCATTTTCCTTTGGACCCTTTGGTTAAGAAATTTTTCTTTATATCAAATTTTCTTAGATTTGATTCAGGCATTGCTCCAAGTTTGGGACCATTTTGGAACATTTTATACAAATCTAGAGGAGGAAAAACCTTTTGTATTCGGAGTCTAATGCTTTGCTTTGGGTTTGAATCCCAGGCTGTTTCCTAGTACTTTTCTAGCCTTTTAAGTAAGTCGCTGAATCTCTCAAAGCTTCATTTTTCTCATCTATTAAATGGTGGGTTGGACAACTTTTCTCTGAAGTTCTTTGCATTTCTAAATTCTATAATTCTAGGATCCTAGATCACTAAAATCTAATATTTCATTGACAGGATAGTTCTATATTATTATTTACCTCTCCTAAGTCTTTTCTCATGAAATTTACACATCTTCAACTCCTTCTACTAATTTTCTTCTGGGTTGGTTGTGAAAGTTCTTTCACAATCCTGGTCACTCTCTTTGTATTTGCTCTAAATAATAAATATTCTTCAGAAAACATGGTATTCAGCAATAAACATAGTATCACAGATGTGCTAAAAAGCAAGGCAATGTATGGGATAACAAGAACCTCCCTCTTCTGTGATACTCACTTCTGTTGATGCACTCTAAAATCAGATTAGCATTATGAGCTTCTATTGATTCAAACTGGAGTATGCAATCCACTAAAACTCCCAAGTCTTTTTTTATATGAACTATACCAACTTCATCAATGAACCAACAAGTATTTAAAAAATTTTTCATATAGATTTTTATTTTCAAAATACATGCAAAGATAGTTTTCAACATTCACCCTTGCAAACCTTGTGTTCCAAAATTTTCTCCCTCTTTCCCCTCTCCCTTCCCATAGACAGCAAGTAATTCAATATAGATTGAAAATGTGCAATTCTTCTATACATATTCCATATTCGTCATGCTGCATAAAAAAGATCAAAAAGAAAAAAAGAGGAAAAAAAAGCAAACAAACAACACATAAAAGGTGAAAATATTATGTAATCCACATTCAATTGTGATCCACATTCAGTCCCCATAGTGTTCTTTCTGGATGCAGATGGCTTTCTGCATCACAAGTGTACTGGAATTGGCCTGAATCACCTCATCTAACAAGTATTTCTTAAGTGCTTACTGTGTATGCAAATACTATGCTGAAAACAGCTTCTGGTTCATGGTGAATACTGAATTAAAGTTTGTTGATTGATTGTAGTGCTTGGCATTGCACTAAATAACAATTATAATAGTCACTAAAATTCATAGAATATTTTTCTGTTTGCAAGCAGTTAGCATCTATTTCACGACAATCCTGGGAGGCAGGTACAATTATAACTCCCATTTTACAGACAATAAAACAGAGGGTTTGGGAGGTTAAGTGATCTATCTAAGGTCATCAGCTGTGGTAACAAGTATCTGAGGAAAGATCTGAGTTTGTCTTCTTAACTCCAAGTCCAGCACTGTACTCACTCCATCAGCTATATACCACTGGATGCAAGATATGAAAAGAAAAGATAAAAATAGTACCTTCTCTCAAGGAGCTTACATTCTAATATGGAGTAGAAAACATGTATATGCATCTATGTATTATATAGACATAGGTGAGAGAAAAAGAAAGGGGGGCAGAAGGGAAAACAGAAGGGTCAAGGAAAAGAGACAGAGGAAGGGTGAAAGGAAAGAAGAGAGAAAGGAAAGAGAGAAGGAAAAAGGGGGAAATACAAATGTGGATATACCTTTCAGAATGGCTAAGATGATAGGAAAATATAATGATAAATGTTGGAGGGGATGTGGGAAAACTGGGACACTACATTATTGGTGCAGTTGTGAACTGATCCAAACATTCTGGAGAGCAATTTGGAACTATGCTCACCCATCAAACTCTGCATATCCTTTGAACCAGCAGTGTTTCTATTGAGCCTATATCCCAAAGAGATTTTAAAGGAGGGAAAAGGAGACACATGTGCAAGAATGTTTGTGGCAGCCCTTTTTGTAGTGGCTAGAAACTGGAAACTGAGTGGATGCCCATCAGTTGGAGAATGGCTGAATAAATTATGGTATATGAATGTTATGGAATATTATTGTTCTATAAGAAATGATCAGTAGGTTTATTTCAGAAAAGCCTGGAAAGATTTACATGAACTGATGCTAAGTGAAGTGAATAGAACCAAGAGAACATTGTACAAAGTAACCACAAGATTATGTGATGATTGATTCTGATGGAAACGGCTCTTTTCAACAATAGTTTTGTGTGACAAAGAGCCATCTGCATCCAGAGAAAGAGTATGAAGATTTAATATGGATGAAAGCATAATACTTTCACCTTTTTGTTCTTGTAGCTTGCTTTTTTCCTCATTTTTTTCACCTTTTGATCAGATTATTCTTATGCAGCATGAAAAATATGAAAATATATTTAGAAGAATTGTACATGTTTAACCTATATTGTATTGCTTGATGTCTACAGAAGGGGTGGGGGAGAAGGAGGGAGGGAGAAAAATTGAAACAAAAGATTTTGAAAAGGTGAATGTTGAGAACTATCTTTGCATACATTTAGAAAAATATGGATACAAGATAACTTTAAAGAAGGTACTAACTTAAATTTGTGAAGAGGATTTCATCTTATACAAGAATATGATTTGATTGATAGCTCCTAAAGTCAGAACTATTTAGGGTGGTCAATGGTAAACAAAATCATATCTGGAGCTGGTGAGTGGGTAGGTCCAGAATGATGAGAGTCTAGAAATCATGAAGAACATGGAAATGACTGAATATTTTAATCTAGAAGAAAAGAGAATGGAAGATGGGCATGATAACACTCTCCAAGTATTTAAGTAGCTCTCATGTGGAAGCAGGATTGGATTTATAACATGTATTTCCAAAGGATAGACTCAGGATTAATTGGCAGAAGTTTCAAAAAAGAAAGATTTGGAACGGGGAATTTGACCTCCAAATAGAGAACTCAGGGGAAACGCAAAAAGGTGAAGGGGCGAACTCTTGAGAGCTATGTATAGGTATCCTTTGGGGAATGGCAGTATAATTTGATTTTTCTTTGATAATAATGGAAAGGAGATTAGAGGTGGAAGGGATACCATACTGGAAAGGAAAAAGGGGGGAGGCGGGAAAAGGAGGCAAAATAAAGTAAAAATAAAGGAGGTAAAATAAGGCAAAATCTCATAAAGAGACATGGAAGATCTAATGTGATTGAGGGAAAGAAGGGAGGGCGATGAGTATTTTGTAAACCTTGCTCTCATTAGATTGGACTCTAAGAGAGTATATCAGACACATTTGGCTTCAAAGAAAGCACTGACCCTCCTTGTGGGAAGGTAGGAGGGAGGGGAGAAAAGGAAAGGGATAAACTAATAGAAGGATTAGGGGAAAGGTATAAAGGGGAGGGAGGGACTCTAAAGGGAGGAGGATTATTGGTGGGAGGTGGTCATCAAGAGCAAAGTACTGGGGAGGGGGGGAGGGAGAGAGGGGAAAGGGAAGAGAAAATCATAACTCTGGGTAAATAAGATGGCAGGGAATACAGATATAGTTATTTTGACTGTGAATGTGAACGGGATGAACTCTCCCATAAAACGGAAGCGGGTAGCGGACTGGATTGGGAGCCAGAATCCTACAATATGTTGTTTACGAGAAACACATCTAAAACATAGAGATACATGCAGAGTGAAGGTAAAGGGCTGGAGCAGAATCTTCTATGCTTAGGGTGAACAAAGAAAGGCAGGGGTAGCAATCCTTATCTCGGATCAAGTAAAGACAAGGATAGATCTGATTAAAAGAGATAAGGAGGGAAACTACATTTTACTAAAGGGTTCCATAGACAATGAAGCAGTATCAATACTTAACATATATGCACCAGGTGGTATGGCATCCAAATTCCTAGAGGAGAAGTTAAGAGAGATGCAAGGAGAAATAGACAGTAATACTATACTGGTGGGAGATCTCAACCTTGCTCTCTCAGAATTAGATAAATCAAATTCCAAAATAAATAAGAAAGAAGTTAGGGAGGTTAACAAAAGGCTAGAAAAGTTGGGTGTGATAGATCTCTGGAGGAAGTTGAATGGTGATGGGGGGGAGTGTGCTTTTTTCTCAGGGGTTCATGGAACTTATACAAAAATAGGTCATGTGTTAGGGCATAAAAACCTCAAAGTCAAGTGCAGAGGGGCAGAAATAGTGAATGCATCCTTCTCGGATCATGATGCAATAAAACTCACATGTAATATAAGGCCAGGAGAAAATAGACCACAAGTTATTTGGAAATTAAATGATCTAATCCTGAAGAGCGAGTGGGTGAAAGAGCAAATTATAGACACAATCGAAAATTTCATCCAGGAGAATGACAACAATGAGACAACATGCCAAGATTTGTGGGACTCAGCTAGGGCGGTTGTGGAGGGTAATTTTATATCTCTAGATGCTTACTTGCGTGGGACGGAGAGGGAGAGGATTAATGAACTGGGCTTACAATTGAAGAGGCTAGAGGGGGACCAAATTGGAGGCCCTCAATTGAATGCCAGGTTGGAAATTCTGAAGATTGAGGGGGAGATCGGTAGAATTGGGAGTGGGAAAGCTGTTGAATTAATAAGTGAAGGTAAGAGTTGGTTTTGTGGGAGAACCAACGGGATAGATGGGCCTTTGGTTGGTTTGGTTGGAGAAAGGAAGGAGGAAGATCAGGTTGTTGGTCTCAGGGGTGGTGGGGGAGGGCTTTCCTCCGGTGGGGAGGGAATTGGAGTGGTGATTGGGGGTTTCTTTGCCCAACTTTGTGCCAGTGAATTTGATAGTGTAGATGAGGTGGAGGAATGTCTACAGGGGTGTAGATTGCCCAGATTGACAGAGGAGGAGGTGGATTGTTTAAGTGGCCCTGGAGGTGGAGCGGGCTGTTGATCAACTCCCTGGAAGGAGGTCTCCGGGGCCGGATGGATTTGCATGTGGGTTTTGCCGGGCATTCGGAGAGCAGTTGATCCCGATACTGTGTAAACCATTCGAAGGGGGGGGGGTGCTGCCGGATTCCTTCTGTGGCGCGGATGTGGTGCTGGTGGCTAAGCCAGGTGGGGAGAGAACTGAGAGGGAGAGCTGTGGACCCATTTCCCTGATGAATATTGATGCAAGGATTTTGGATGGGATTTTGGTGGCGGGATTGCAGAGGGTCATCCCCAGGATAGTGCATCATGACGAGGTGGGATTTGTGCCGGGGGTGCAGGGCTGGTTCGATGTTGGGAGGGCTATTAGCATAGTCAATTGTATTAATAGCCAGATTAGTAAGGGCCGTGTGGTTGTCTCCATGGATGCAGAGAAGGCCTTTGGTGAAGTCCAGCACCCATTCCTATTGGAGGCGCTGGAGAGTGTAGGAGTGGATGGGCTTTTCCTTGGAGTGATTGGTGGTATCTGCTTGGAACCTTCAGCAGGTGTCGTGTGTGGTGGAGTCGGGCTGGAGCCTTCCCGGTGGGATCAGGGGTGGGGCGGGGCTGCCCACTGTCACCATTACTGTTTGGTATTGTATTGGAGGTGTTGGCTTCGGCGGTGGGAGAGGAGGGAGAGATGGGGGGAATCGGAGTGGGTGGTGGGGAGACCAGGTTGTCGCTCTTTGCAGATGACATGGTGGTGTGCTTGGAGAGCCCTGGAGACTCAACTGGGGGACTGCTGGAGGCAGTTCACGGCTTTGGCGAGGTGGCGGGATGCAGGATGGATCCACGTGGATCGTCAGCATTTTTGTATATTGCCAGTAGGGATCAGCGGTGGGGGATGCAGGGAGAGATTCCATTCAGAATGGCTGTTGATGGTATAAAGTATTTGGGAATTTATCTGCCAAGTGATAGTCAGGAACTGTATGAACTGGATTGCAGAACACTTTCCACGCGGATCGAATTGGACCTAGTCAATTGGAGGGGCTTGGAGTGCTCATGGGTAGGACGAGCGAGTGGAATGGGAATGGTGGTACTGCCTAAGCTAATTTACTTATTTGGTGCCGTGCCAATCAGGCTCCCAAGAAATTGTCTTGCAGATCTGGAAGGGATAGTGGCGAAGTTCATTTGGAGGGGCAGGGGGTCAAAAATTTCAAGGGGAGTAATGAAAAAAAAAGGCTGACGATGGTGGACTTGCTGTACCGGATCTAAAACTATATTGTAAAGCGGCGGTCATCAAGGCCATTTGGTACTGGCTGGGAGGTGGAGTAGTCGATCAGTGGAATAGGATAGAATCACAAGACAAACTAGGCAATAACTATAGCAATTTGGTTTTTGATGAATCCAAGGACCCCAGCTTTTGGGATGGGTATTCACTGTTTGACAAAAACTGCTGGGAAAACTGGAGGCTAGTGTGGAAGAGATTGGGGGTTGACCCACATCTAACACCACATACCAGGATGAGATCTGGATGGGTTCGTGATCTGGATATAAAGAGTGATACTATAAGTAAATTAGAGGAATGTAATATGGTTTGCCTCTCAGACCTGTGGAGATGGAATAGATTTGTGTCCAGGGAGGAGCTGGAACTCTTAATTGGAAACCAGATAGATAACTTTGACTATATTAAGTTAAAAAGTTTTTGTACAAACAAGATCGATGCGGACAGGATTAGGAGGGAAGCAGTAAGTTGGGAAGTCATCTTTACATTTGGGGGTTCTGATAAAGGTCTCATCTCTGAAATATATAGAGAATTGTCTCATATTTATAAAAATTCAAGCCATTCTCCAATCAATAAATGGTCAAAGGATATGAACAGACAATTTTCAGAGGATGAAATTAAAACTATTTATAGTCATATGAAAAGGTGCTCCAAATCACTATTGATCAGAGAAATGCAAATCAAGACAACCCTGTCAGATTGGCTAAAATGACAGGAAAAGTTGGTGATGAATGTTGGGGGGGATGTGGGAGGGCTGGGACACTGATGCATTGTTGGTGGAGCTGTGAACGGATGCAGCCATTCTGGAGAACAATTTGGAGCTATGCTCGAGGGGTTGTCGGGCTGTGCATGCCCTTTGACCCAGTGGCGTTTCTATTGGGCTTATATCCCAAAGAAATCATGGGGGAGGGAGGGGGCCTCACATGTGCGGGAATGTTTGTGGCAGCCCTTTTTGTGGTGGCTGGAGACTGGAAATTGAGTGGATGCCCTTCAGTTGGAGAATGGCTGAGTGAATTATAGTATATGAATGTTATGGAATATTGTTGTTCTGTGGGAAATGACCAGCGGGATGATTTCGGGGAGGCCTGGAGAGACTTGCGTGAACTGGTGCTGGGTGGGGTGGGCAGAGCCGGGAGATCATTGTATACGGCAACAGCAGTACTATATGACGGCCAGTTCTGATGGACATGGCTCCCTTCAGCGGTGAAATGTTTCAAACCACCTCCAATTGTTCACTGAAGAGGGCCGTGTACACCCAGAGAGAGGGATGTGAAATGTGGACCACAACATAACATTCTCATACTCCTTGATTGATGTTTGCTTACATTGTGTTTCCTTTATCTGATATATCTTTTGTGTGGATGGGATTTTTCTTGCACAACAATGACGAGTTTGGAGGTATGTATACATATATTTGATTTACCAATATTTTGACATGATTGGCATGTGGTGGATATCCTGCCATCTAGGGGAGGGGTGGGGAGTTGGGGGAGGAATTTGTAGCAGAAAGCTGTGTGGGGGTTGTTGTTGGGGAATTACCCACACATATGTTATGCAAATAAAATTAAAAAAAATAAAATTAAAAAAAAAAAGAAAGAAAGATTTGGCTGAGAATAAAGATTTTCTTAATGATCCTAGCTATTAAAAATGCAACAGGCGGCTTTGAAGGAAATGCCCTATCTGTTGAACATGAATCACAGTCAGTCACAGAGCCATGTCTAAAGCTCTTGTGATTCCTGTCCATTTTTCTGACCACAGCAAACAATCTAGAATTTCCATTCATCAATATCTGTCTTAGAAAGCAGTACATACTAAAGCAAACACATGAGTCTTTATGATGGAGAGCTCCTTTGAGCCTTAGTGACCCCTGATGTCTTATAACTATATGTAGCTCTTTCTCAAGGAATGCAATGAAGAATTCTACCTTCTGTCTGCAGTCTTATTGAACAAATGGAGTAAGAGCCAATCTCCAGAAATCACAAGCTAATTCTAATAGGAATCTTGAAATACAGCAGTCTTCTCTATATGATAAGCACCTTAATTCTACCCTTTCTCTTCAAGGAATTAAGTAAGAAAAACTTTTGTGCTCTGCCTAGTCAGTGTCAGAGAAATGGAGTAAAAGGTGGCAATATTGATCCTTGAGGTTATAGTTAATCTGCCAGAAGTTTTGTTTCCCAAGGAAGGTGAGAAATGCCCTGAGGGCTTTGGTTAGTTTTGGCAGAGAGCTGGCTAGTTATGCAAGCCTTATCTGAGGCAATGAAAAATAAATCAATGGAAGGAAAAGTGCAATCTCGAAGCAGAAGAAGTTGGCTAACAGCTATGGTGTCAAAGCTGAGCATGTGGTCATTTGCCAGACTCTTGGGCTTGAAAAGACCCTTAGATATCATCAGGTCCAATCTGTTACAGTGTGGATCTTTTGCATTGTCTCTTGGAGATGATTATATCCATCCCTTTCAAAGACAAGGAATTGAGTCACAGCACAATCCATTCCATTTTGAGACATTTCCTACTATCAGAAAGGTTTTTTTTTTTTTTTGGTAATTTTACAGAAGCATAGTTTTTCCTCCCTCAACACTGTTTATTGAAAACTTTTAAGTTTTTCTGGCAATATAAATTTCTGTTTAATTCTTTATCTGGTACAATTTCAAAACAAAATTAAAATCTCAAATAACACAGGATGGGAGGTAGGAGTAAGGGAGTCTGAACTCTGTTGCATTCTTCATGTTTATTTTCCTTATTTCTCCATTAGAGAAACACAGAATTTCAGAGGTAGAACAAAAGGTCCTCAATAGCTGTCTAGTCCAGCTATACCTGAAAAAAGAATTCCTTCTCTAATAGGACTGGACAAGTGATCATTTTCCCTTTGATTGAATGCCAGGTAAACCACCGCTTCTGGGGTAAACTACTCATTGTTGTGAAGTTTTCTCTACCACGAAGGCTAAATTTGTTTCATACAACTTCCACACATGGCACCTTGTTCTGTTGCCTGGAGCTAAGAAGAATAAATACAATCCAGCTTCCAAGTGACATCCCTCCAAATATTTAAAGATAATGATCATGTCCCCCGCAAGTCTTTCTTCTCCAAGCTAAAACTTCCCCAGTTCTTTAAAAAGATCTTCTCAGCACATGCCATTCTTTCATTGATTGCCAACTTACCCATGACCTCCTTAAAAGGATGCCAAAAACTGAAAAAAAAATTCCCCAAATATGCTTTCACCAAGGCAGAGGGGACTGAGCCTATCACCTCCTTATTCCTGGAATCTATGCTTCTCTTAATATGCAGACTGAAATACATTATTTGCCATAATATGCTCTTAACTCATACTGAGTTTAAAATTGACTAAAATCCCCAGATCTTTTTCATGCAAACCACTGTCTAGTCATATTTCCCCTCAGGTTCTTGTGAAGTTGTTTTTTTGACTCAAAAATAAGATGTTACATTTATCCCTATTGAATTTCATCTTGAGAGACAGGATGACTTAATGAATAAAGAATCAGCCCCAAGGCTGGACCAGAGACACTGGTTTTCAGATTCTGCCTCTGCCTCAAATTGGCAGGTACACTGGGCAAATCACTCTATTTCCTAGGACTGTAAGTAATATTCTAAGACCATTAGGTGCAGATTTGAATTGATAAAGGAGTTTTCTCATCAGAGAAGAAAGCAAAACACAAGTCCAACCCTTATTCCTTACATTTCATTTTACCTAATTTAGATCAATGGTGTAGCCATTGAAGAATTTTGGGAATCTAAACTCCATCGTTGAGCAAGCTATCTATCCCAACTTTGTGTCACCTGCAAATTTTATGTGTAGTATTTGTGTACTTATTCAAATCCTTGATAAAAATGTTAAAAAAAAATACAAAGGCTCAGCCTTATGAGCTGGCACATCCATATCCCACTTTACCTGGCTGCCTCCTGAGCACCTGAACCATGGTACAATTTTTCACCAATGGTTTGGACAGCAAGTCTCAGTCCTTCCTGTATAGGGAGGAACAGGCACCCAAGACCATAGGGGGCAACTGTGGCAGATAGTCTTTGGGGCTGAAGATGAGGAGAATGTGAAAGTGCAAAGGACAAGAAGTCTGAGGATCTTAACAATTTTATCTGGACTTTATGGAATATCACTAAAATTCAGGATGTCACTAAATGTCCTGAGAAATTTGAACCCCTGCTAAGGCATTTAGAAAGAGTATTATGGACAAAAGGAAAGTATCCCCCAATTTTATATCCAAATCTTGGTTTATCTGCCATACAATGAGTTATGGGAGGAAGAGAAGATGAACAATAACAAACAAAGGCTCTGAGCACCTTGCATCAAAAGATCCATAAAGATACTTGGAATTATGAAGCCCAGATCACCAACCATAAACAGAATCCTAAGTAGTCTTCTAATGAGGACATTGAGGGAAAGAAGAAGACTGTGGAAGGTTCTTCCTTTCAGATTAGGATGAGGATGGTCTCAGGGCCATCTCTGAAAAAACATCTGAGACAATAACTGGGTAAACCATCAGGTTTGTAAAATGATGAAGATAGGTTCAGAATCCACTTCCTCAGACTCTGATTCAAAGGATGATGATGGGAAATATGATCTCTTGGATTCCAAATACCTTTTTTATAAAAGCTTTCTTTTTATTTTTTAAAATACAAGTAAAGCCAATCTGAGAGGTATATGTAGTAGTATCTCAGAGTTGTCTTAATTTACATTTCCCTAATCAAAAGTGCCTAAATTCCTTAATAAAGGAAGCACCACAAACAAGAAAGATATAAAGAATTGAGAGAACAAAGCACTATCATAAACCCAAGCACCTAGATGAGCAGGAGGGGCAAGAGTTGGAGCAAGAAGAAGAGGATAATGAGGGCAGGAAGTGGGAGAAGGTTCAAGGAAGGGCCCCTTAGGTCAAGGGGAAGACTAAAATGTTTGCCAATGGAATAAAGATTACTCATGCAATTGTAGTCTAGAAAGTGAAAGAGACTTTCAGGTTTATGGCAAGAAAGGAACCAATCCTGTAAACCAAATTGGGCTGTGGCAACTGCTGGCTGAGATCACTGCACAAAACAACCTAGAAGATGGAGGGATTAAATTTGTTCAAATCAAATTCAACATCACTGCTTCCCTATGTAACTACAGCTCCAACCTGGCCATATGCATAAAACCAGAGATGTAGCAGAAGTGCTGATACTGCACCAATAAACATCTCATTCACAAATCCCAATGTCTTTGTTGGAGAGAATATCCTGGAAGAGGAGAACTTTACAACTGAGCAGCCACTTTGTATTGATGATGATATCCTAACTGGTGGAAAGGATCTTTTTCCAATGTCATTTTTCCAAGATGAGATCCTCATTCTCAAAAAAAAAAAAAAAAAAAAAAAGTAGAGCATCTCAAGGGTGAGGTCCATGCCATCACTAAGTGTGTTCAGTTCTATCTGCAGGAAAAAGGAACAACAAGATCTGCCACATCTACCTTGATCATGTGCTCCATACCTACTATAAATTTGACTATTAGGTTCCTCACTGTCACCTTGCTGTCCCCCCAAGGATCCTGAAAGTCAGAGCAAGATCAAGCTGAAAATGAGGGGCAAGATTCAGCTATGCTGCTAGAGCGGCTCTACAAATACCTAGATGCCAAGGATTGGACAGGTAGAATTGGGACATGTGTGATCCTCTGCCATATCTACCACCATGAGCTTCCCAGGTTTGGGACCTCATGCTCATGTGCCACCTCCTAGATATCCTGCAGCATGCACATTCTCTGGTGCATATTCTTTTGGTATGATTGGATATCTGTGTCTTCTTCCATGGATGGACACAAAACCCTCCTAGACATTCAGTCTAATGGAAGTGCTAAAGAGCTCCTGGACAGTCTACTGCTCAGGAACCTCCGGGAGCAGAAACAGAAGCAAGAAAAGGTGGAACATGGATGGCAGGGTCCCTTCCACTTGCATATCAACCTGAAGCTGCTTCAATGTGTCTATCTGTTATCTGCCATGCTTCTGGAGATTCCATATATAGCAGCCCGCGAAATGATCCCTGAAGTCACTTGATCAGCAAACAATTCCACCAACTACAAATGGCAGAATGATAATCCTTACTCAGTCCACCTGAGTCCATGAGGAAACATAGCAGCTTCTCAAGCTATAAAGATGGGTGACCAGTAAACTTGCCAAAGATTTACTTTTAATGGGAAGATGATTGGGAAAATCTGGAATTTGTTCCCCAAGCCCAACCATACTAATTAGAAATATGTAGGAAGAGTCATTGCATACCTTACAACAATATCTACAATTTTATTAGCACAAGTTCTAGCAGCATCTGCCCACTGTTCCTTAATCAGCAAAATTTACTCCAGAATCATCAGTGAAGATCTTATGGCCTCTCTGGACCAACCAACACATGCAATGGTGATGGAGCCCACAGCTCAATAAAACTTGACCCTGCAGCTGACAGAAAAACTGGGTAACTTGAAGAAAAACAATGAGCACATCTCCAACCATAAGCAGAGTACCTATGCTTAGGGACCATAAAGATGGATACCAAGAAAACGAGGAGGTTACATGCATTAGGTAGGCTATTTCCAGCCATCAATCACAAACTGACTTCTTACTGACTTCCTTAGGACATGCAAACTCTGAAATATAACATTCATGCAGAACAATTAAAAGTCTAAATTAGGTAGATATGAAAAACAAAACACAATCCAATAACAACACAGAATCAAGTACAGATTTTTAGAGCATTCCATTAAGTTCTGCTGTCCAAAATGACACTAGGACATTAATAACTTTTTTCTGGCATTTATTCATTCAACCAATTATTAATTCATCTGATTATATGATCATCCAATCTAGATTATCCTTCTTTTCCATAAGAATAATGATAGATTACTGCTGATTAGATTAACTACTCTTAAAATCCAGGCAAACTATAGTTATAGAATTCCCTCTACATATCAGCTTGGTAAACTTGAATTTAAAATAAATAAGGTTAGTTTGACACAACTTGTACTTGATGAATCTATGCTGACTTTTTACCTTTCTGTGCTGACTGCTTCCTTTTCTAAATATTTACTAAACATCTCTTTAGCAATACATTTCAGAGTTTGCTCAGAAATTGGAATCAAATCAAATTTATAAGAATACAAGCCATTCTTCAGTTGATAAATGGTCAAAAGATATGAACAGATAATTTTCAGATGAAGAAATTAAAATCATTTCTAGTCATATTAAAATGCTCTAAATCACTATTGAACCAAGAAATGCAAATTAAGACAACTCTGACATACTGCTACACACCTCTCAGATTAGTGAAGATGAGAAGAAAAAATAATGACGAATGTTGGAGGGAATGTGGGAAAACTGGGACAATAATACATTGTTGGTGGAGTTGTAAACTGATCCAAACATTCTGAAGAACAAGCTGGAATTATGTCCAAAGAGCTATTAAACTTTCTATCTTTTGATCCAGCAGTGCCAATGCTGAATCTGTATCCCAAAGAGATCATAAAAAAAGGAAAAGGACTTACATGTGCAAAAATGTTTGTGGCAGCCTTTTTTTGTAATGGCAAGAAACTTGAAACTTAATGGATTCCCATTAGTTGGAGAATGGCAGAATAAGTTATGGTATGTGAATATTTTTGTACTTTAAAAATCGATGAGCAGGATGATTTCAGAAAATCCTGGAGCCACTTGAATGAACTGTTACAAAAATATTCACATACCATAATTTATTCAGCCATTCTCCAGCTGATAAGCCATGTCCATATGAAATGATCATTGCATAATCTTGTTGTTGCCATGTACAATGATCTCCTGGTTCTGCTCATTTCATTTAGTATCAGTTCATGTAAGTCTCTCCACATCTTTCTGAAATCATCCTGCTAATCATTCCTTATAGAATAATAATATTCCATAACATTCCATAATTTAGAGGGAGTCGGGGCGGAGCCAAGATGGCGAACTGCAGACAGCGTTCTCTGTGAAATCCTGGGACCTTCCCTCAGACCCAGACAAAGTGAGCCTTCGAACTGGTTTTGGAGTGAGGGCTCTGCCAAACATTTGGACTACAACGCACTTCTATCAAAAATCTACCTTGAAAGAACTCCTGAGAAGGTTAGCCTCAGGGGAAATTGGCCTCTGGTCGCTATCAGACTCCAGGCGGGGCGGAAGTCAGGGCTGTGATAGAGGGGCAGATTTTAGGCACGCAGGAAGCCCCTGGGAGACGCCTGGGCCACTTTGCTCAGCTTGAGGGCAGGAGCTTTGGCAGATCTGCCTTTGGTAAAGGGTGGATCGAGAGCAGCTGAAAACGTGGTCCTAGTGCGAATCTAGCCAGACCAGCCTCAGACCTGAAGTCAACTCGGTAAACTGCCCCAGGGCAAATACAAATTGTTACAGTATTCTCGGCTGGTGACCAATATCCCAACTTTAAATCATAAGCAAGAAGCAGAAGAGAGCTCTCACCATAGAAAGCTTTTACGGAGAAAAAATAGAACAGTCCCCAGATCCTGACATTATGAAAACAATCCCAGATGAAGCCACAAAGGCAGACTTAAGTTGGTCTCCCTTTCAGAAGGCTTACCTGGAAGATTGCATTAAGAATCTCAAAAGAGAGCTAGAAGAAGAATGGGGAAATAAATTGAGATCAGGGCAACAGAAATATCAAAAACTGGAAAATAGGACTGGTGAATTGGAAAAAGAAAACAGTTCACTGAAAAACAAAATTGGTGAATTGGAAAAAATCACCAATTCACTGGAAAATAAAAATGGTGAACTGAAAAACAAAATTGGTGAATTGGAAAAAGACAACAATTCATTGAAAAACAAAATTGGTGAATTGGAAAAAGACAACAATTCACTGAAAAATAAAACTGGCAAAATGGAAAAAAGAATGCATTGAATCAAGAAATTCAATTGGCCAGCTACAAAAGGAGCTAAAAAAGATAACTGAAGGAAATAATACTTTAAAAATTAAAATTGAACAAATAGAAGTAAATGACTCAATAAGACTTCAAGAATCAGTCAAACAAAAACAAAAAAATGAAAAAATAGAAGAAAATACGAAATATCTCCTAGGAAAAACAACTGACTTGGAAAACAGATCCAGGAGAGACAATCTAAGGATTATCAGACTCCCTGAAAGTCATGATGAAAAAAAGAACCTTGATGCTATCTTCCAGGAAATCATGAAAGAGAATTGCCGTAATGTTTTAGAATCAGAAGGCAAAATTGGCATTGAAAGAATTCACCGATCACCTCCTGAAAGAGACCCCAAAACTAAAACCCCAAGGAATATCATGGCCAAATTTCAGGACTATCGCACCAAGGAAAAGATATTACAAGCTGCTAGAAAAAAACAGTCCAAATACCGAGGAACTGTCATTAGAATTACACAGGATCTGTCAGCTTCCACATTGAAGGATAAAAGGGCCTGGAATCAGATATTCTGAAAGGCAAAAGAACTTGGATTACAGCCAAGAATAAGTTATCCAGCTAAAATGAGCATCATCTTCCAGGGAAGAAGATGGTCATTCAATGATACAGGAGAATTTCACCTATTTCTAATGAAAAGACCAGATCTGAACAAAAAATTTGACCTCCAAATAGAGAACTCAAGAGAAGCATAAAAAGGTAAAAAGGAAAACTCTTGAGAACTATATTTCTACTATAGGTATCCTTAAAGAATGGCAGTATAATTTGATTTTTCTTTGATAATAATGGAAAAGAAATTAGAGGTGGAAGGGATACCATACTGAAAAAGAAAAAGGGGGGAGGGGGGAAAGGAGGCAAAATAAAGTAAAAATGAAGGAGGTAAAATAAGGCAAAATCTCATAAAGAGACATAGAAGATCTAATATAATTGAGGGAAAGAAGGGAGGGCGATGAGTATTGTGTTAACCTTACTCTCATTAGATTGGACTCTAAGAGAGTATATCAGACACATTTGGCTTCAAAGAAAGGCCTGACCCTCCTTGTAGGAAGGTAGGAGGGAGGGGAGGAAAGGAAAGGGATAAATTAATAGAAGGATTAGGGGAAAGGTATAAAGGGGAGGGAGGGACTCTAAAGGGAGGAGGATTATTGGTGGGAGGTGGTCATCAAGAGCAAAGTACTGGGGAGGGGGGAAGAGAGAAGGGGAAAAGGGAAGAGAAAATCATAACTCTGGGTAAATAAGATGGCAGGGAATACAGATATAGTTATTTTAACTGTGAAGGTGAATGGGATGAACTCTCCCATAAAACGGAAGCCGGTAGTGGACTGGATTAAAAGCCAAAATCCTACAATATGTTGTTTACAAGAAACACATCTAAAGCATAGAGATACATACAGAGTGAAGGTAAAGGGCTGGAGCAGAATCTTCTATGCTTCAGGTCAACAAAGAAAGGCAGGGGTAGCAATCCTTATCTTGGATCAAGTAAAA
>JAJPUD010001760.1:200310-214178 GCA_023553655.1 Myrmecobius fasciatus
CCTACAGTTTGCAGATGCCATTCCCTTACACTTAAAAAAAAATGAGATCTTTGCCTTCTCTTAGCTTGCATAAATTTTTGTTTCCACTAGTCTTTCAGAAATCATTGTCATTGCTAAACAATCCCATCTTCCAGGTGCTTCAGGACTTGAGAATGCAGTATATCTATATTAGACAATTTGAACTCACCAAGATTAGCTGGATTCTCTTTTATATCCATCTTTACATTAGGTATCATCTCCCAATTAGTTCCAATTAGCCTTTTCCATTCAAAAGAATGTTCTTCAGGAAAAAAATAGAAATAAAGCAAGAATTGTTTCATCCTTTTCTTTGTTATCCAATTCATGGCAACAGTATTTCTATCCTTTTTTGATTTATTTCCATAATAGTCTCAAAAAATCCAATCCAAACGCATTTTTCTGTTTTTAGATTTCTGTTTGACCGTCAGCTTTTTCTGAACATTATCAATTTGAAATTATTCTTAGAGGATCATGACGTATTTATATTCATTCACTATTGCTTGCCCTTATTTCTATTTTCTATCTATGCCACTTAAATTTTAAGTAAGTTCATGATTTCCTTGGGTGCCCCATCTATTATCTCCTCTTTTTCTACTTTACAGAATTATTTTTCCATATGTCTTCTGAATTTTATTACTCTTGAGACTTTCTCATCCCTTTTGGGATACCTTCCTCTGCAGACTTTCCGTCAAAGAATTCTATCCTGATCTCCCTCCAAATTTTCTGAAACCTACTGTGCCCACATTTAGGGTCTTTCTTTCCTTCTCTATCATAAAGTGGAGGGGTCATTTTGTCCATGGGTTCTGTCATTCCCAAGGAACAACTTCCTCCATGTTGACCAAGAATAAGATCCATAGTAAAATTTCCTCTTTTTGTTCCTTTACCTTTTGAAGGAAAAAATTATCACTAAAGCAAGTCAAGAAATTATTAACTGCTTTGCTTTTGGCAGAGAGGAAACTCCAGCAGATGGTCAGATAACTGAAGTCTTCCATCGTTGCTATATCATGTCTGTGTGCCAAACTTGTGATCTATTTCCTCATCTCATTCTTTTTTCTGTCTAGATGGTCTGAAGTACACTGAGATGATAAGATTTCTGCTCTTTCTGCCTCCATTGATCTTTATGTAAATACATTTCATTATGCTTCCTGACTTTGGTGCCTAGATTTCATAACATGAGTAAATCTTCTTAATAGCCACTTCACTAGTCCCTCTTTTATTTAATGCTGTTTTTGTTGAATAAAATATTCCTTTATGAACTACAGTCTTTTTATGAGTTTCATTCAATTCAATAAATATTTATTAAGTACCTAATGCATGCAAGGCACTGCATTAGGCATTAAGGACAAAGACAAAATGAGAAATGTTACTTGTCCTCTAGAGGCTTTCATTCTACTAGTGGAATACAACATGCATATATATATATATACATATATACATATATTGCAGAATGCCAAATCCTAGATTTTCCCCATCTTTAACCTCCACTTATTCTCTCCAGAATGTATTAATGTGTGATGTGAAGAAGAAGCATCTGGGAGGATGGGGAAGGGAAATATTTATTAAGCACCTAATATTTGCCATGTATTACACTAAGGGCTTTACAAATATTATCTCATTTGATCTGGTGAGTTGAATGTAACTGCACAAATGATTTGTACAGGAAGACAGATTACTGAGTTTAAAGTTCCTGGATCCCTTCTGACTTTCTGTTTTTCTTCTGAACACAGATCAGACACTAAAAAATTGAGAATTTTTTTCTAGTCTGAAATATAGAAACACTATCTGGACAGTGGGGGAGTATAAAGAGTTTCTGCTGAAAGACATGGCAGAAAGAGATTTATGCCTGGCCACATGGTCTGAGAGAGAGTTTATAAGCAACGTTTCTGTGTGTGTGGTGTGTGTGTGTGTGTATAGGAAGGAGGTGGGAAATGGTTTGGGAAAAGGAGAGCAGAATGATGACCCAAATTTCCCAGAGTGAATAATTCTGGAATCTAGACTTCTAGAAGATAGGGTTTTTTGTTGTTGTTGTTGTTGTTTTGGTTTGGTTGGGTTTGGTTTTGGGTCTTTTTTGGTTTGTTTTTGTTTTTGTTTTGTTTTGTTTTTGGCAGCATCAGCTTTGGAGATGAATCAAGAGAAATAAAATATCAAGAATAAAGAGATCCAACCTCCAAGAGACAGAATTCTAAAGTTGCATACCCCTTGAACAAAGAAGAAGCTAGCTCACATGACTGGAGATCTGGAATATCACTAAAAGGTCTAAAGTCATGACATAGGAGACCAATAATCGGGGGTCTTGCTACTTTTATTTCTTCATTGGAGAGATTCAATCAGACAATACAGGTCTCATGGGGAAAGAGTTTCCTGTTCAGAAGTCCCAAAGTGTATATGAGAATCCAAATTTCAGAGCAGTTCTCCTCTGGGACCCCAGAGTTTGCAAAGACCCTAGGGTATGACTTACATGCATAAAGGGTAATAGACTCAATGAGAGCATCAAACTCCTAATACCAGATATAGAACATCTTATACTTCATCCTACAGAAAATTAAAAACAACAGAAGCAAGTTATAGTAACCCAGCAACAATCAGAGATATATACAATTTTTCCTCCCACTTTTCAAAATTTCAAAACAAGTTATAATAACCCAAAATCAAAGATACGTACAATTTTCCTTCCCACTCATCAAAAATGAGTCCTCTTTTCCACTAGGGACCTATACAGTCTCCCAGTTATTTAACAGAATTCCTCTATAAAAGGAACAAATCTGCAGTTGATAAAGAGTAGACTACACCCATGACCAGTTCTGAGTGATGGCCTGGAGTTAACATTTGCTCTTTACTTTAGATCTAGGTCATCTTACTTGTTAGCTTTAGTTTGTGCATTTATGTATACACACTAACATCATGGTCTTCACTGCTGGATCCTTTCTTGGGTTTTATCTCTGGTGACCTATATGTGTATTCTAAAGGCTATTCTTCCTGTATGGAAGAAATCTGTTCTCCATGGTATCATGTAGCTTGGTGGAATATGTAGGTGGTTATCACCCTCCCCATTCCAAGCCCTTTTCATCTTATTTTCAAAACAAATACAATCTTATGATCACTTGTTAAGTGAATTCTCTCTATGATGATATCCTGCCATTTAAATATTTGAACTGTGGTCCAAAAAGCCAAATTTAAGCTCAGATATAAGTCTCTGTACAACTTGTTCACTTCCAAGAATTGCTTTTCTTTTATAAGTGGCTTGCCTCTCATGGTAGTAAGGTTAAAAACAACTTGTGACTTATATTCTTTCTGGAATACCAACAATAAATATTTCTTCCTTTAGAGAAGTCCTGCCCTCTGGAGCTATGTATGATACACACACACACATACACATATATAATATACATTGTATAATTACATAATATGTAGCATATAAAATTACATATGATACATATTATGAATAATTACATATAACTATAAGTATATATATAGTTATATATTATTATAATATAAACATATGTAACTATGATATAAATACATATATATTATATAAATAGATATGCACATATATATAATGCTGTTATTTATGACAGTTCCTCAAATATTTGAAGATAGTTACACATGCTTTCTTCCTCCCTATCACCACAAAAGCACTTAGTCTTCTCTTCTCTCTCTAAATATCCTCAGTTCCTTAATCATTCTTAATATGATTTGGTTTTAAAACTCTTCATCATTTTGCTCCCCTACCCTGGATGCAATTTATCAGTGTCCCTCTTAAAATGTGATTCCCAGAAATGAAAGCAGTAATTCAAGTATGGCCTGACCAGTGCAAATTGCCCTATAACTCTCACTTTCCTGGTTCAGTACCTCCTACTTCTGGCACAGTACCTTGAGAATCATAAGTACATAATAAATATTTGTTAAATTGAATTAGTTTCAGTGGGGATTTTTACATTCATGGCACACTGCTAATTCAAAATGAGTTTGAAGTACATTAAAATTACCAACCATTTATGCAAATGTGAGAAGAAAATTGTTGAAGAAAAATATTATTAATACTGTACTCTACATTTTAGGTACAAATCTTGCAGAAACAAACTTATTTCACATTAATTGGGGAAGCACCAAGATGGTGGAGTAGCAGAAAGCAATTCTATAATGTCTTTTCCTTCCAACAGATCTAGAAAATACATCAGATCAAATCCTAATGTAGAAATCCAAGAAAAAGTCACTGTGAGTCATTTTTCTAGTCCGCAGCACTGAAGATGGGCCTTTTTGGGAGAGATTATAAGGAAAGATTGTATATCATGGCAAGTGGAGGTATCACATCCATACTGGAGCACCTTAATGTAGACAAGTGCCAAGTGGAAGTTTTGTCACTTGGTTCACATATCCAGAGCAAAATGAGGAGGGCAATGTGTCCCACCTCCAGCATATAGGCCCTGGGCTATATGTTCTATTCTGGGCATATAGCCCCAGAATAGAGCAGATTCAAAAACTAGAAGCAGCAGTGTAGGTCAGATCTCAGGAGCAGATCAGCTTCTAGCCCAGTCTGAAGCCTGCTTAGGAATAATTAGGGTAGGAATTCCAGACTAAAGGGGAACCTGCAGTTCAGAACCAGCAGAACTTTTCAGCAAGCTTATATTAGCTAAGTCCAACAGGATATTACTCTATTCAAAATCAAACTTAGGGCAAGAGCTTATACATCTTAAACCTTGGAGACAGAAAGAGGACCTTACTCTAAATTAGACCACTATGGGAGTATTGAAAACTTGCAAGAACCCAGTCAGAGCTGTTTCTGAAATCGTAAATAAGATTACAGTCAATACCTAAAGAAAGCAACAATATAATTGGCCTAAACCTTTCCATCAAAAGAAGTCAGGAAGTATGTTGGGAAAATGAGCCAAAAAAAAAAAAATTAAAAAAAAACTTTTATGTTGACAGGAATAGTTAAAACACAAATTCAAAAGAAGACCATGACTTCAAAATATCACAAAGTCTAAAAGAAAAACTCAGGTTGGAAAAAAAATTCAACTAGAATTTTCAGAAGAGATGAAGCAAAAGATTTTTAAAAGTTTTTTTTTTATCTTTTGGGCAATGAAATGTGAATTTTAAAGGAAAAACAAATTGAAAATAAATGAGAAACATGGAGGAAAGAATAGTAAAAGTGAAATAATTGTTTTGGCATAAAAGGTTAAAAAAAAAAACTTTCCCCAATCAACAAACTCCCTGAAAAATAGAATAGACCAAAGAGAAGGCAATTACTCCATGAGAAAACAAGGAACATAAAAATAAAGTCAAAAGATGAAAACAAAAAGAAAATATAAAGTATCCCAAAACAAAGCAACTACCCTGGAAAACAGTTAAAGAAGAAAAAAAAATTTAAGGATAATTGGGTAAATGAAATGCTATGACCAATGCATAAAATGCTATAAACCAAAAGCCTAGATACTATATTTCAAGAAATATAAAAATAACATTGCTCAAATTTCTTAGGACCAGAGAGCAACAACAAAGCAAAAAAAAAAAAAAAAAAAAAAAAAAAAAAAAAAAAAAAAAAAAAAAAGAAAGAAAGAATTCACTGGCCACCAGCTTTTGAAAGAAACTTCTAAATGTAAACTTCCAGGAACATTATAATCACAATTCAAAGATTCCAGGTCAAAGAAAAAATATCAGGAGTAGTCAAAAAGAAAGATTTCAAGTCCTGAAAGACTAGAGTCTGAAATATGCAATATTTACTAGCCAACATTATAAAGGAATGAAGAGTTTGGGATATGTTATTACAGAAACGAAAAGATATAGGCTTATAAACAACCATAATTTAACCAGAAAAAAATGAATAAATCTCACAGGGGGGAAATTGACCTTTAATGAAATAAAGGGTTTCCAACATTTCCAATTAAAAGATCCAAAGTTGAATAGAAATATTGAATTTTGAACACAGGATTTAGGCATGGAAAGGTAAAAATGATAAATAATGAAGGACTAAATAAGAATAAACTGCTTACATGCCAACCGAAAAGGAGATATATGTGTCCCAATGAAACCTATCATCATTAGGGGTCATAGAAGGAGACTAATTAAATGAAAGACCAATTCTGCTGTGTTTTAATGAAGGGAAAGAAAAATAAGCTGGAGTGGAGCTGGGAAGGAAAAGGTAAGTTAATAAAAATTATCTCACACAGTCAGGATACAAAAGTAAACATCTGTACAAAGAAGAGGAATGGAAGGATGACAGTAGAGCATCACTCTCACCTGAACTAGTCAAAGGAGAGAAGAATATATACCTACACAGGTGGATACAGAAATACATCTCACTCAACAGGAAATAGGAAGGGAAGGGAATAAGAAAGAAAGGAAAATTAGTATGGTGAGTATATTAACAGAAGAATTATTTCTTTTTTTTTTTTGCTTTTTGCTGAGGCAATTGAGGTTAAGTGACTTGCCCAGGGTCACACAGCTAGGGAATGTTATGTGTCTGAGACCAGATTTGAACTCAGGTCTTCCTGACTTCAGGGCTGGTGCTCTATCCACTGTGCCACCTAGCTGCCCCAGAAGAATTATTTCTAAGAAGAAAAAATTCTAAAGATACAGAAAAATACTTATTTGCTCTTTTTGAGATATCAAAAATGGGAATCTGAGGAGGTACTCAGTAATTGGGAAATGATTAAATCAGCTGTGGAATGCAAATGTGATGGACTACTGTTGTACTATAAGAAATTGTGAAGGAAATGGTTTCAGAGAAGGGGAGGGTAGAGCCAAGATGGCAGAGAGTAGACAAATCTTAATCTGAATCTTCCTGGATTCCTTCAGATCAACACCAGATTAAGCCTCCAAACTGGTTTTAGAGTGACAGAACCTACAAATATTTAGAGTGTGATAAATTTCCGGCAGAAGATATTTTGGAAGAACTTCAGAATAGGTCTGTTTCAATCAGGCAGGGGGTGGGGGAAAGGGGAAGAGGAGGAAGACGAAGGCAGACGAATACCACACAATGACCCAGGTCTGTGTGGCGTCTGTGCTACAGAATCTACCAGGAGGTTCTTAGCCAAAATATAGCAGTGTGGGCTTCTGAAGCCAATGGATCAGCAGCTGTGAAAAAAAAAAAAACTTTCCCCAGTTGTTTCCTACAAAACAAACACAAAAGGCAAATAGTGAGCTATGAACCCCAAAACAATATGGGACTTGGGCATGACCACCCAACACAGGAAGAAAGTCAGCAGCACTGGTCCAGGATAGCATAAAACTGTCACCTATAGAGGAAGCTTGGGACGATTTTCTCTTTACCCTAAAACCAGACTTTAACTTTTTAAAACATGAGCAAAAAAAAAAAAAAGCAAAAAGAACTCTGACAATAGATAGCTTTTATGGAGAAAGAGAAGAACAGATCTCAAACTCTGAAGACACTAAAGGCAAATTGTCTTAAAAGAATTAAAAAAGGATCTTAAAAAAAGAGTTAGAAGAAAAATGGGTAAAGGAAATGAAAACATTGCAGGAGAGTTTGGAAAAGAAAATGCAGAAATTATCTGAAGAAAACTCCTTATAAAATAGATTGGACGAAATGGAAAAAGTATATAACTCCTTACAAAATAGATTTGAAAAAAGAAACCAACTTGTTGAAAAACAGAATTTGTGAAATGGGGAAAAAAAGTCCAATGAGCAAAACCCCAACTCATTTAAAAATTTATTTAGCCAAATGCAAAAATGAGATCAAGCTAAATGAAAACAATTCACTAAAAATTAGAATTGAACAAATGGAAGTGAATGATTCAATGAGACATAAAGAATCAAACAAAACCAAAAAAAAAGGAAAAAATAGAAGAAAATGTAAAATATTTCATTGAAGAAACAATTGACCTGGAAAAATGGAACTAGGAGAGACAATTTAAGAATTATTGGACTTCTGAAAATCATGATGAATAAAATAACCTAGATCATCTTTTAGGAAATCATCAAGGAAAAGTACCCTCATGTCCTAAAACCAGAGGGTAAAACAGCCATTGAAAGAATTCACAAGGCAGCTTGATGGAGCAATGGATAGAGCACCAGCCATGAAATCAGAAGGACCTGAGTTAAAATCTGGCTTTAGACACTTAATACTTCCTAGCTGTGTGACCCTGGGCAAGTCACTTAATCACAATTGCCTCCTTAAAAAAAAAAAAAAAAAGAATTCACTGATCACCTCCTGAAAGAGACTCCAAAATGAAAAGTCCAAGGAATATTGTAGTTAAATTTCAGAATTATCAGAGAGACCTGGGAAGATTTCTATGACCTGAAACATGGTGAAATGCTAAAAACCAGAGAATGATTTATACAATGATAATAATATTGTAAAGACTAAAAGAATTAGGAATTCTGATTTTTGTAATCACTAACCATGATTCCAGGGGACTAATGACAAAACATGATACTCATCTCCTGATAGAGAAGTGAAGAACTCAGAGTGCAGAATAAGGCTTTGTTTTTTGGACATGCCTAGTATGGAGATCTGTTTTGCTTTTGCTTGACTATATATGTTTGTAACAGGAGTTTTGGTTATTCCTTTCATTTTCAATTGGGAGGTAAGAACAGATGGGCTAGGAAGGAAAAAAAAGATATATTTTCTCTAATTGAAAAATATATACATATACATATAAACTTTTAAAAATTTAACATTACTCTGATATCCAAGTTTTTATAGCTTTAAGAAAAAAAATGTCCAAATTTAATATAGTTCACCCATGTCCTCAGACATCACTTGATTCCAAGATGATTTGACGTTACATAAAAATCTTGGGATAAAAATGTCATAATATGTTAAAATACCATTTGGGGTTGACATTGAGTTAACTACAGTCACTATCAAGTTCTTGCTTGGTCACTCTCTCCCCTCAAGGACTGAAAGCAAAAGCTTCCTGCCAGAAATCTTACTACTTTCTGAATAATAGTAGAAAACGTTTCTCTAGAGTGCGTGACAGGCCAATTGCTTAAGAGAACAGGGAAAACAAGAATTTAAACAAGAAGAGAAAATTTTGGTTGACATCCATAATCCATTTAAGAGGAAAACCTTTTTTTCTTGACTCAATCTACATAACAGAACAAGTTTGTAAAGGTTTTTTAGACCAAATAAGTATATATTTCTTAATATTACTGTAGAAACAGAAAATGTAGTGTGCTTCTACAGTATTAATCAAATTCTTTCACATTCTATGTTCAAATAATTACTTAGCTTTTTACTTATAGAACTTTATATTTGTCCTTATTAAATTTCATTTGTTAATTTTGGTTGATCTACTCAGCTCATGAAGATTTTTGAATCCTGCTTCTGTTGTTCCAATTGACTAACAATAATTTTAGCAGCATCCTTCCCTACCCCAATTTGTGCCATTTAATAAATAAGCATGCTTTTTGTGTCTTTATCCATGCTTTTAAAATGAGTACAGAACCAGTAATGTAACATGCTACTAAAGATCTCTTTATTTATTGACAATAATCAGTAGTCAACATTTTTTCCATAAAATTATCGAACACAGTAAAGATCCCCTAACTATAACATCTAGCTAATATCTCTATAAATTGGCCAGTGTTTTTTTGGCTAAGTCAAATATTTAACTGATATCTAGATAAACTTTCTGTAGCCTTAGCTATCTACTTAGCAACCTAACCCTGGGGAATATAGGATGTTCAGGGAGGACTAGCACCTCTGATGTGAGAGTTTAGCCCTTTTCAGGACTTCTCATCCACCCTTGTTGTCCACCTTCACACAGCTCTTACCTGTGGTTCCAGGAAGCTGTAGAATGCACAATGGCCACATACTTGGAAACTGTCTTATCAAAAAAGTTAACCCAGGTTGAGGGTCATCAATATCAGTGAGTTAGGGGGATGTCTACTCCAAATGTGAAGATTTCCCCCTGTCAGAATGAGCAAATGAGAACAATTTGTTCCAACAGCCACATAGGTGGCTGAAATAAGTGCTGTGAACACTTAGAGTTCGGTCAGTCAGGGAAGACACCAAGGCTATCCATTGCATCCCAGGACATCACCAGTTATCCTGATTTTTTTCTTGCCACTGGACTTCAATCATTCCATGATGTCATTGATCATTTTCAAAAACAACAAACAACTAAAACTATAAAAAATAATGAAGTTAGATTATTCAATAAATATTTAGTAAATGTCTTTTACATGTGGTTCATTCAGGCTACATGCTATATTGGATAAAGACCTCATGGTGGAGTCAGAAGGCATAGGTTAAAATCTTACCTCTGACACATACATCTTGGTTGTATAACTCTAGGCAAGTCATGAATCTCTCTATGCTCTAATACAAAGTTTCTTAAATTGTGGGTTGTAACTCCATATAGCATCACATAATTGAGTGTGGGGGGGTTGGGTCATGAAAAATTTGGCAACAGTAAGAGGCATCAAGTATTCTGTCAAAATTTAATTACTTGTGTAAAAAATTAACACACCCCAAAGAATTGTTTTGAATAATTTTTTATATATTATCAGTAAATGTTTGACTTTTATAGATATTTTATGCACTTTTATACCCAGGGTCATGCAATTTCTTGGGCTAAAAAGAGTCATGAAAGTAGAAAAAGTTTAATAAACCCTGTAAGAAGATGTATCAAAATCAAAGTCCCCTTGACCACTTGTGACCTACAAAATTTTCCAAGCAAGATTAAAATTTAATTGGGAAGTGTTTACCAAAATGAAAATACAACATAGATAATATTAATTCATTAAAGTTTAGGTTTCTATTTGAATTTGACGCCATAGGCAACTTTCTAACATAAGGCACAGCAGAGAAGGTTTTCAACTGCATGGATAGAGTTTCCTCATGTAGGTGTTCCCTATTGTCAATAAAGTCACAAGTCTGGTTTCTTTCCCTGTCACTGTGAAGCTCATTGTGCTACATGCTAGAGAAGAAACAAAGATGATAAATTTATAAGAAAAAAATTATAGAAATTTTAGAGTTTCACCAAAATGCAGAATCTTAGAGAAGGACTAGGGAGTGCATGGGTGCAGGGTGCTACAATAGTAGGGCAAAGGATGTCATCGAAAAGGTATATGGCCAGTCATATATTACACAAATGATAAACAATGATGTAACCCATTTCTTCCATTGTATCCAGGAGCTGTTGACAGAGCTCAAGGAAAGTTTCTAAAAATTGGGAGGAGCTCACAACAGAATTTCTGAAAAGACAAAGACAAGCTAGAAAAGACATAGGTGGGATGCGATCAGTATTTCTAAGAGGCTTTCCATATCATGGTTCCATCCAAGTAATAAAGTAGCTCCTTTTAGTTGTACCTTTATTCTCTGGAGCAATAACATATATTCTTCTGGTAACAGCAAAAGTATAATTATTATGGCCTGAAAACAAAACTTATTTATTCATCTTGGTCAACCCATACTAACTGGACATGAGTTCTTTTTGAGTAGTTTCCCATAGTGTTCAACTTTTCATGACTCCATCTGGGGTTTTCTTGGCAAAGACTCTGAAGTGATTTTTACTATTTCCTTTTCAAGATAATTTTACAGATGAGGAAACTGAGGCAAACTGGATTAAATGACTTGTCGTCTGAGACTGAATTTGAACTCAGTAAAATTAATCTTGATTCCAAACCCAGTGTTCTATCTCCTGAGCCACCTCACTATCCTTAGAGACTTCTCTTATAAAATAAAGAATAAGACTAAATGAATCTCAAAGGCCCTCCACAAAACTCAAATTACATTTCAGATTCTATATATAACAAAGCATGTATAACTTCCTGAGCATCCTCAATTGTGTCCAGATTACACTGAAATATACATGCTCCAATTCAGATGGATTTTGGCAAGATCCTATACATTTCCTTCAGCCTTATCCCTTTGTGAAAAACCCTCTCAGATCCCAGGGATAAAGGCAACCTATTCCTACTGCCCCATGGATGAAATGCAAAAGCTGAGAGAGGAAAGGGTATTTTTGTTTTGATTTGTTTTTCTTTCCTTTAGTTTAACTTTTGACTGATTTAAACATTTGTTGGAATTTTCCTGGAAACTCCCAAGTTTAATTTGGAAGATAGTCATGGAGCAAAGATTTTGCTGAGTACATAATAGGAACGCATGGTAGCTAATGAGTGGCTTTAATTCACCTGGAAACGTGGAAGCAAAATTCCAATTTGAGAGGAAATATATTTAATCTCATAACATTTCCATTCATGTGGAACTCAGAATCTGTATTTGGAAGTTGTTGGGTTTTGGGTTTTTTTGTTTTTGGTTTTTTTTTTTTTTGGTATATTCTTATACTCTGAAGAACAATTCTTTGCTTTTTCTGGAAGAAAGAGGTAAAAATGACAAACTGCCTAGAGCCTAAAGCATTTGTCTGTAGAGCCTCTTTTAGATCTGTCTCTTTCTTACACTACTTCAGTCCTTGATGAGTTTGCAATTTCATCACAATGAAGTCCATTCGAAAGCCTTTCACAATTTAGTACCATTAATGATCTTCAGGAGTGGTTGTGGCTGAAAACCAGGTGGTACCAATTGCAAGAGCTTTTATTCCAGTGGGAAAGCCTTTTAGAATCCAGGATCATTTCCACAACCACTGAAGCTGAAGTAGCGGCTTAATCTAGGTTTCCAACAGTCTTTTGAGCTTTTTCCTTGCTGCTATTTAGGATGACTCCAGTGATGGGGAGAATGCTGACCCAAGACTCTGTGCCTGCCTGAGGGGTGAAGTTGGGATGGGAGCCTTGGAGAAGAGACATGCTTCCTTAGAGAGGATATTGTATTTTCTGCAGACCAGCTTTTATCCCTGAAGCTCATAAGCAGCCTTGCCTCAACCTTCTTTTTCATCAATCCAGTCTCCCCTAAACTGCAGCAAACCAAAGGTCTTAGGAGACTTAGTTGGAAACTTGGGCTATGGCAGTAAAAGAAAATAATCAGAGCACTTTCATCCCCTTACTCAACGAATGTGTGTTCAGATTTGATATTTTATTTCTAAAAGACCTCTACTAAAGCATATCAGCAATGCTTCTTTAATTCCTGGTTTTATAAAGTGGTTTAGGGAATGAAAAAGGAATTCACAGCTAGTAAGTGTCAGAAACAGGGAGAATTTAAACCAAGGTCAATTCTTTATCTACTATACCAGATTACGTCTCATTGTCCCATTTTCAATGCATAAAACAATATAACAATACTGAATAAGATGCCACATTTCACTTGCCAATTTTTTTTCTTTATAATATTTTTTTGTTAGAAAGATGGAATGTTCTATGTGACAAGTTACCTATACTTATGAGATTACAAGTTTGGTTAAAATTATTTTTTCTATTTTTAGAATACTTCTTTAGGAACTGAAGAGTAAATTCTCAGATGAGAATCTATATCACAGCCCTATAAAAAAGTCATCGTATGATAGGAAAAGATAATGATAAATGTTGGAGGGGATGTGGGAAAATTGGGACACTAATACTTTGTTGGTAGAGTTATAAACTGATCCAATCATTTTGGAGACCAATTTGGAACTATACCCAAAGGATTACTAAACTGTGTATAACCTTTGATCCAGCAATGTTCTCTACTGGGTCTTTATCCCAAAGACATCATAAAAAAGGGGAAAAGACCCACATGTGCAAAAAATATATGTAACAGTCCTTTTTGTAGTGGTAAGAAACTGGAAACCTAGTGGATATCCAACAGATGGTGAATGGCTGAATAAGTTATAGAATATGAATGTAATGAATTTATTTTCTTTTTTTTTTTTGTACGGAAAGCTTTTTATTTACAAAACATATGAGTGATTTTTCTACATTGACCTTTGCAAAAACTTTTTTTTCCCAAGCTTTTCCCCTCCTTCCCCCCACCCCCCACCCCTAGATGACAGGTAATCTAATACATGCTAAATAGG
>JAJPUD010001760.1:214862-277851 GCA_023553655.1 Myrmecobius fasciatus
TAGATGACAGGCAATCTAATACATGCTAGATAGGATAAATTATATGACAAATACAATACATGTATACATATCTATACAGTTATCTTACTGCACAAGAAACATCAGATCTAGAAAGAGAAGAAGAAAAAAACAACCTAAGAAGGAAAACAAAATGCATGGAAATATTCACAGAAAGCGTTAAAATGCTGTGTTGTGGTTCACACTCAGTTCCCACAGGCCTCTCTCTGGATGTATATGACTATCTTCATCGCTGAACAACTGGTTTGAATCACATCATTGTTGAAGAGAACCATGTCCATCAAAATTGATCATCGTATAGTCTTGTTGCTGTGTATAATGTTCTCCTGGATGAATTTATTTTCTATAAGAAACTATCAGCAGAATGATTTCAGAAAGGCCTGGAGAGACTTGCATGAACTGATGCTGAGTGAAGTGAGTAGAAGCAAGAGAACATTGTACAAGGCAGCAACAAGATTATGTGATAATCAACTGTGATGAACTTGGCTCTTTTTAACAATGACATGATCAGGCCAATTCCAATAGACTTATTATGGAGAGAGCCATCTGCATCAGAGAGAGGACTATGGGGACTGAATGTGGATCACAACATAATATTTTTACTTTTTTGTTGTTTGCTTGCTTTTTTTCTTCCTCATTTTTTTATCTGATTTTTCTTATGTAGCATGTTAAATGTGTAAATATGTTTAGAAGAGATTTGCACATATTTAAGCTATATTGGATTATTTGCTATCTAAGGGAGGGTGGTGAAAGAAGGAAGGGAGAAAAATTTGGAACACAAAATTTTGCAAGGGTGAGTGTTGAATACTATCTTTTCATGCATTTTGAAAATAAAAAGCTATTATTTAAAAAAAATCATCATGTATACTTTAATTGGCATGTTCACTGTACAAAGCATTTGGTTTGATATCTACAAATAAAACTCAGCTCGGAGTGGTATGTTTATACTGAAATGTGTTTGACACTTGGCAAGTAGTTCATTACACTGAGAATATATTAAAGAGTAAAACTGGTTTTATTTTTTTTTTCAGTACTTCTTCAGTCAGTAATTGTCCTGAGGCATCAAATGATCTCTTCCTAGCCATGTTAACCACAGGCTGGTGTGGTTCTTAATTATTGAACCTGACCTCCATTTGCCAGCAGAGAATGCAATCACTCCCTTCCTGGCATAATGGGATCTGAGACAATGCATATGGGTGCCTGTTCAGAGAGAGAAAGGACCTTAAAAGGATAGTAAGCAGAACAAACATTAAGGGGAAAACCATCCTTCAAGAATGTTAGCCTATTACCAAGACAAAGGCATGAGCAAAGCAGAGTTTCACTACATTCATCTTGCAAAATAGCTATGTTTAGCAATCGGCTGGCTGTTCCCAGAAGCACATCTTTCTGTCGGGAAGGGCTGTATTTATGACAAGTAGTTTTGTGAGAGCAACTATCACAAGTTATAAAGGTTTGGGCATGAGCAGTTACAACCTTTTCCTTGATACCTTCCCAAGCAATCTGTCCTCTGCCTGCCAGCTGAAGATCTCTCAGGAAAGTGAACAAATGGATAAAATTTCCATTAAAATAAAAGCCAACAATTTCTATTTCTATGTCTCTGACCCTATGACCCTTTTGCCTACCAGCAGGCACCTATAATACAGTGGAATGAAAGATCCCAAATCAAGTGATTACAAGCTCCCTATGATTTAGTACAAGGTCTTCGGGAATTGCTGTTGATGAAAAATTCATTATCTGAAGCTAACCTGGTGGAAGAGTCCAGTGGATTCCTGATTCTGACACTTAGTAGTTGCATGAAGCTGGGCAAGCTCCTCGATCTCTTGGTGCCTCAATTGCCTTAATTGTGGTAGAAGAAATTCCCTCCACCAAAGAAGGGCAGCCCCTGGTCCTTTCTGTGGGGATCTGAGAGCTGGAGGGATTTGCCCAGGGTCACACAACCAGTATGGCTTAGAGGAATGCCTTGAACCCAAGAATTCCTAACTCAGAAGCCAGCTATTTTTCCACCATGTCATGTTGGCTTCCCATAGCATTGGTTATCATCTATAAAATGGCAACAAAAATAATAACAAATACTTTAGTCCTTACTATTAGGAAAGCATTCTGAAAACTTTACAATACCATGTAAATGAGAGGCAGCTTGGAAGAAAAGCTGGCCTTGGAGCCATGAAGTCTCAGAGGGTATGTGACCTTGGATAAATCATTTAACTCTTCAAAAAGTTAATTAGCCAACACTTCAAGATTAATTTTAGAGAAGTTGATGACCTGCAATGGTAGATGGAATTTTTTCCACTTAAGAATTTCCCATATTATAAGTCTAATTACTATTTCTGGTTATTAGAATTTTGTTACATTTGATATTATTTCAAATAAGTGAGTCAAGAGTATTGAATGGTAGGAAGAATAGAGGCCTGGGTGTCAAAACACTTGGATTCTACCTCCAGCATTACCAGATTGGTAAACTAAGAAAAGTCTTTTCCCTCCCTGAGTTAGTTTCCTATCAAAAATGAGGTAGTGAACTAAATGGCTTCCATAATACTTTCCAGTTGAAGAACCAGCACTGAATGATGCTTCTAAGATTGACCTGTATATGGAAAGGCTTATGCTGGGAAAGTTAAAGACTAAATACCATATGACTAAATGCAAAGGTTCTTTGATACTTTGTAAAAAGTGTGTAATTTTATTTAAGAAGCATCACTTCTCTAAAGAATTAATGATACCTTATGGGCATCTTACAAAGAGTTTTTCCCAACAACCAATCAAGGATGACAATCCCTGGCATAGCACTAAAGGCATTCAATCAGTTTTGCTGACTATTTACTTAGAAAGAGAGAAATTAAAGATTATACAGCAAGGGAGATTGAGCACTGCAATGGCAGGATCCAACAATGTATCAACAAAATCCTTTAAATAATAACCTACTAGCTAATTCTATAGTTTTCCCTTCATCCTTAGAAACATTTTTCAAATTCTTTTTTGTCAATTGCTCCCTATAAGATATGGATGAAACTCATCTTTTAAGATGTCTGTACATGCTTAAAGAGGCAATTTTCTCCTAAAAGTGATCCAAAGAAAAGGGGAATATATGGGTTCCATAAGCCATCAAGTTAATATTTCATGACTTCAGGCATATATATTTATAAAATAGGTATACAAATAAAACATTTTCAGATGTCATAATTTCCCAACCCTCACAGTAGTTATGAGACACCAAATGGGGTTGCAACTCATAGTTTAAGAAGCTGGACAGTTGATTGTAAGCTCATCACTGGCAGAGATAATTTTTTTCTTGCCTTGTATTCCCAGTCTCTAGCCTATTGTCTTAAAGAAACATAGTAGGTACTGAATAAATGATGGTTGAGTGAGTGAGGACAAAAAATAAATTTTTGATCCTATTTCCCTTGAGGACTGATTATATAGCTTAAATCTAATTGCATATAGCTCTCTATTTTCAACTAATTGCATTATATGAATTGTATTGCACTCCATTGGGTTATATTAGAGATAGTATTCTTTTCTCTGATTAGACAAGGATTTAAAAGCCTTAAATTTCAAGTAAAGGCAAAATGATGTCATGACTAAAGAATTCTAGCTGGGTGACCCCAGGCAAATCACCAATCTTTCAGTGCCCCTAGGCAATGCAACTGCAGAAGTTAAAGATATCCGATTAGAGGAATCCTTAAATTTGGTATTTCCCTATAACCATGAAATCCTAGCTGATTAAAATGAAAAAAAAAAGGTTATATTAATTTAGACACATACCTTTTTTGTAAATGTATTTCTTTATTATATACACAAATTCTATATGAACATGTAGATGTATATTAAAGGAAGCTGAAAATACAAATCTGTAGTTTTAAGAATTAACTCTGTTTAGCTCCTGGATCTGATAGATTTTGGAGACTTTCTTAGGCAATGTGTCTAGTGAATGCAGCAAAGTTGGGAGTGGTGGATACTTTATTGATTAGAATACACAATCTCTTCCTTGTAGGGAGTGGAAAGGGGAAATGATTTACAATATAAAGTGGATAACTGACCACCCTAGCTACTAATTAACAAGGAAGCAGCCAGACAGAAGTCCTAAAGGAGTATATACATGTTCATTGACCTCCTGTGGGTTCCCAGGGAGGAGGAATGTGATTCAGTTATCCTGTCCCTTCCTGGTTTGGGCTGCCTCCAGCTAGCCAGATACCAAGTTGGGGAGGAAGGGAGGGAGAGAGAGAAAAGGGGTGAGATGATGAGGGAAAGTCAGTTGTACCACAACTACTAGTAAAAAGTAAACAAAGCCTTGCTCTCTCTGCCAAGAACTGAACAAGCCAGGGTAATCAATGCATTTCCCACAGCTGCTTGTCCTGAATAATCTTTACCAAGTCTGGACTGGGGAGAGTTTGGAGGTTAGCAGTTGGGGAGAGAAGGGTGAAAATTGCAGCACAAACTTGTAACCATTCCCCTAATTATCCCAGAGCATCTCTGCTATGGCTAAAACTCATCAGGCAGCAGAGCACAGTTTTACTTAAGCAACCAAGATTGTGTTACAAGAAGGGGAGGGGAAAAGGGATGTGAACCAGCCCCTTTCCAATCTCTGGATTGAAGCCTAGTGACCTTTATTCCTTCAGAAATGCAACAATACCTCGAGAGCTGCCAATTAATTTGGGCAACTGCAGGCAAAAGATTCAGAAACATTGCCATCTTGTGGCTTCTCAGTAGAAGTGTGGGAACCTTTCCCAATGAAGCTGGGATGGCTTTGGATGATTCTGGACATTCCTAAAAGAGCAGAAGCTTCTTAAAGACTCACTCTAGTGAGTTGGGGATGAAGCCAGATGGGAAATAATCCTTTCATTCCCTGCTGGAATACATGCTTTCAAAAGGAGAAGCAAAACGGCTACCGTGAATTAAAATTCTTTATCATCCCCTTACTTGGCGCTTGTGGTATTAGGGTTAAATCCTCTCATTTTCTATCCTTACTTCTGGTGTAAGCCAGTATCTCTTTTAAGGAAGATGAGAAGCTTAAAGTTATTTTCTTGGAATCCTAAATCAAATATCTTGGAATTCCCTGGTCACCTTAGACAGACTGGGCATAGTCAATCATATTGGATTAAAATGTGAAAGAACTTTAAAGGTCATTTCACTCAGACCTTTTTAGAGATAGAGAAAATGTTACCCAGAGGGATGAAGCAATGTGAGAAAGGTCACAATGGGGAAGAAAAAGTTTCTGACTCTAGGTCATAGCATAGGAGAAATAATACTGGATTTAGAGTCAAAGTACCTCAGAATCCTGATTGTGGTTTATTATTACCCAAAGGACATGGCAAAGCAACTTGACCGTTTTTAGTCTCAGTTTCCTAATCTGTAAAATGGTCCTTCCAGGTAGGCTAAATGATTATCTCTCTCATGTAAAACTCAGGATGTTTTCTTGCCATTTGAAATCAGGAAACCTAAGGGCTTCACAGAATACTTGAATTGAACAATCATAGAATCTCAGGATTTAGAAAGGACATTAAAGATTATCTACTCCAACTTCTTGCAACAAGGAAATTAAAGCCATTCCCAGATTCTTACCAACATTCTGGATCTAGACCAGCTAATCCTATCATTTTGGCAATTTTAGGAAGTTAAGCACACACCCTTGAATTAAGATATGCAGCAAGTTTCCATAATCCCCTCCCCATTTGCCCCCATGAAAATACCAAGTGTCTTTTGTCATCCAGTCTGGATCTTTTCTTCCTCCTTAATCCAGCCACTGGTTAACAGTAGTCCATGACTCAAAATCACAGGGAACATTCAGGTCGTTTTGAGATGTGCTGGGTTGGGTCAACTTAATCCTTTACATGCTTAGAATTAACCAAGCTAACATATTTGTGGGGTGATGTCACAGTTGGCACAGCTAAATAACCATTTTGTTGACAAGAAGATTAATTAGACAGATGTAGTGCCCATTAGTTATTGCTGCCTCTTCCTAGGGGGCCAGTTATATTCAATCTTTCTTCTGAAGACTTTTTTTCATTTTTTTTTTTTTTTTAAAGCTTAATCTCCTAACAAGCCAGCCAAGTAACAATTCATTGCTTGCCAGCAGGACAAGTATATACAAGCATATTCTGAAGTAAGGAGTTCTGTACACTGTCAAGCAGAAGTACTCTTTCCTGCTCCAACCTTCAATGCCCCTTTTCTTCTACCTGAACAAACTGGGCTTCAGTGAATGTGTCAATAATACATGTTCTGGCTTTGTGTCACCTCTAGTGAGCTTTATTCAGTCTGTGGAGGATGAAAAGACTTATCTCCTTGACTTGGATTCAGGGTAGAGCATGGTCCTGATCTGGCTGTGAGAATTTCAATGCTTTGAGGTTTCCACAGAAATGTTTTTTCTTCAAGCTTGTCTGAGTAAGTAGTAACAATTCCCAGAGCAGTCTTGTTTTTGAACTTGTATAGTTTCTTATGGTTCTCTTGCTGAGTACAGATTGTAGATTTAGATAGATCAATTGTGCTATCTTTCTCTTAGTTGCACAGCTTAATGGCCTCTCATGGACTCTATAGGGCAGAAATTTTCAGCTCGAAGAGGCCATATTTTCAGAACAATTTTCTCAACCAACTTTTTCTGTTCAATTATTCTTATATATATAACAAAATAACAGCACTTTTGTCCTACCTTTCCTTCTTGAAGTGGAAATCTGCAGTACATATCATGGAGTACATCCATAGTTATTTTGTACCACACAAGTTTTGATATAGACTTATGGTTAATACCTCCTCCTGTTAAATGGAACCTCTCTTTGCTCCTTCCCTTTAGTGATCATATATTCAGTGGAAACTTAAAAAAAACAAAACCAAAACAAAACAAAACAAAAAAACACATGCAACTTCTGCTATTTTGGGAGAGGAAAAGCATTGTATGTATCAGATAACTTGGCCAACATTTGCTTCCTTATTGGAATCTCTCCACATGCCATATTGATTACTGTAACAACCATGAATATATATCTATATATCTAGATGAGTGTATATTTAATACATTTTGTAATTATCTCTATTATCTTTATATGTGAGAAAAAGTCTAAAGAGAGATGGAGAGAGAGAAAAAACAAAGGGGGGGAGGACAAGGACGAGGGAGTTAGACAAAGTGCAAGGAGTATGAGGAAGGACAAGGAACAAGGACAAGGACCAGAATGAGGTTCAGATGGAGGAGGAGGAAGAAGAGAAGAAGGAAAAGGAGGAGGAGGAGGAGGAGGAAGGAGGTAAAGAGGGAAGGAAGAAAGGAGACTATCAGTCAGGAAAAGGACTCAAATGAAATTATGATTTCAGAGGAGAAGTGACTTAGGTTGGAGACACCAATTAGTCCAGTTAGTTTTATAATGTCAATTTTTTTAAAAAAGTACTTTGGAATTTCATCTCCTTAGTTTCTTTCTTGTTTATTTTATGATTAATGTGAATGGGATAAATTCACTCATTAAATAGAAGAAGTTAAAGGGATGGCTTGGAAAGCAGAATCCAACAAAAATGTTGTTTACAAAAGACACATTTGAAATAGGACACGTACAGAATCTGTTTTGCTTCAACTGAGATGAAAAAGGTAGGAGCAGAAATCATGATCTCAAACAAAATAAAAGCAAAATTAGACTTTATTAAAAGAGATGGTTAGAGAAGCTACATTTCACTAAAAGTCACCACAGACAATATCAGTACTGAATACATATACATCAAATAGTATAGCATACAAAATTCTTAAAAGTTAAAGGAGTTATAGGAGGAAATAGACAGTAAAACTATTCTAATATGGGAATTTATCCCACATTTTATCCCTCTAAAACTTACATGAATTTAATAATAAAATAAATAAGAAAGAAACTAAGGAAATGAATAGAATTTTATAAAAGTTAGATATGATAGACCTCAAGACTACTGAAAGAGAATAGAAGTGAGCATACATTTTTCTAAGCTATATAAGCTTATATACATACATATATATACATATATGTGTATATACATAAGCACCTTCACAAAAATTAACCATGTATTAATATATAAAAACTTCACAAATAAATATAGAAAAGCAGAAATATTAAATGCATTTTTTCAAATCAAAATGCAATAAAATTACATTCAATAAAGGGTCTTTGAAGTAAAGATTAATTAAAAATTAATTGGGAACTAAATAATCTAATCTTTAAAAATAAGTTACTTAAAGAACAAATCATAGAAACAATCAATAGCTTGAATAATGCTGACAATGAGACAACATACCAAGATTTTTGGGGTTCATCTAATGCAGTAGTTGGGGAAAATTATATTTTTCTAAATATTTATAACAATATAAGAAAGAAAAAACAGATCAAGGAATTGAGCATACAATTTAAAAGATTAGAAAAAATAAATTAAAATTCCTCAATTAAACTCTGAAATATAAATCCTTAAATCAAAAGAGAAATTAATAAAATTGAAGATAAAAAAGTAAACTAATAAAAATGAAAGCATATTTTACAATAAAAAAGAAACCATTGACTAATTTGACTTTAAAAAGGAAGAAAACCAAATTACAAATATCAGAAATGAAAATGGTACATGTACCACTAATGAAAATGAAATTAAAGCAAATAATAGGAGCTATGTTGCCCAAATTATATGCTAATAAAACTGATAATCTAAGTGAAATTAAAGAATATTTCCAAAAATATAAATTCCACAGATCAACAGAAAATACAGTACTTAACCCTGTTTTAGAAAAATTAACCAAATAAGCAACCACTGAACTCTCTAAGTGAAAAACGAACAAACAATCAAGGACCAGATGACTAGATGGATTTACAAGCAAATTCTACCAAACTTTTGAAAAACCATTAATTCAAATATTACAAAAAAAATTTTGAAAAAAAGTAGACAGAGCTCACTAAATTCCATCTTTGATGTAAATATGGTTTTGATATCTAAACCTGGGAGAGAAAAAAAAGAGAGAAAGAAAATTATAGACCAATTTCCCTAATGAATACTAATACAAAAAATTTTTAAATAAAATACTAGCAAGGAAATTTAGAGCAACAAACCACAAAGATAATACACTATGAATAATTGGGATTTATGTCAGGAATGTTAAATTACTTCACTACTAGGAAAAGTATAAGCATAATTGGTCATATCAACATCAAAATCGACAAAGAATCATATAATTATATCAATAGATATAGAAAAAGTTTTGGAGAAAACACAGCAATCATTCCTATTAAAAACCTAGTCCATTGTTGGTAGAGTTGTAAACTAGACTAACCATTACAGAGGGTTAAAAAAATAAGGCTGAGAGGCAGCTAGGTAGTACAATGATTAGAAGTCAGGAGGATCTGAGTTCAAATCTGGTTTCAGATACTTTACATTTCCTAGTTGTGTGACCCTGGGCAAGTCACTTAATTACAATTGCCTCAGCAAAAAAAAAAAAAAAGAAAAGAAAAGAAAAGAAAAGTAAAGGGATATGAAATACCACTACCAGGCCTATTCTCCAAGAAGATCAAAGAAAAGGGGAAAGGACCCATATGTTCAAGAAAATTTATAGTAACTCTTTTTGTAGTGGCAAAGAATTTGAAATAAAGGGATGTCCATCAGTTGGAGAAAGGTTGCATAAGTTGTGGTATATGAATGTGATAGAATACTATTGTGCGATGATAAATGATGAGTAGGATGTCTTCAGAAAAATCTTGGAAATCTTTTATGAATTAATGAAAAGTGAAGTAAGCAGATAGAAATAGGAGCATCAAAGCATTCATAACATGCACAGTATACAGAAAACACTGTGATGTCACTTGAGAGGGTGGGACACAATTTAGACATGAAAAATTCTTGACTTTATAATAAACTTACAATCAAATGTCAAGACAAACAAGAGATAGATCTAAAATCGATCTAAAATCACATGGAAATGTATGAAGGAATTGCAAACAAAATGTTTTTGTGAGGTTTGAATAGATGTTGTTACCAATGACCAGAGATAGAGTGGAAAGAAGGATCATACAAGACTTTTTTGAGGAAGAATTATTAGCAATGGGCTATGCAACATAGGTGGGAATTTAATAGAGGAAGGATAAGTAAAAGAAGGCAGCATGTATTTGGAGATGGAGGAAATTGGGAAGGTTGAAGAGGAGCAGTATAATAAGGTATACACTTATATTAGTTAAGAAAATGAGTTCTTCCTTATTCTCATCAGCACTGGCTGAAAGAGGACATAACACTCAATATGGTTATGGAAATCTATCATACCCTGCAGGGAAATAGGAAGGGAATGGGAGGCTAGAAGTGGGGAGGATGATAAGAGAAGGCCATATTGGGAGAAGGAATGATCAGAAGCAAAACACTTTTGTGGAGGGACAGGGTGAAAGGAAAGAGACAAGAGAATAAAGAGGGGAAATCGGTTAGCAGTAGTAATTTCAAAAATAATTTTGAAGCAAGTTTCTTTGATGAAGGCTCCATTTCTCAAATCTATAGAGAATGGAATCAAATTTATAAAGAATACAAGTCATTCCTCAATTGATAAATCATCAAAAGATATGAACTAAGTTTGAAGGTTTATAAAATCATTCATGACCTTTAACCTAACAATAGCACTGCTAGGTGTGATTTTAAAAATAGATTTTAAAAAAAAGGAAAAGAACCTATATGTACAGAAATATTTATAGCAGCTCCTTTCTCAAGGCAAAGAATTGTAAATTGAGAGAATGTCTATCAATTGGAAAATGGTTAAATCAATTGTGCTATGTGATTATGATGGAATATTATTGTTCAATGGGAAATGATGAGCAGGATGCTCTCAGAAACACCTGGAAAGTTTTCCATGAACTAAAAGTGAAATCTACTATGCACAAAATAACAGCAAAGTTGTAAGATGGTCAGTTGTGAATGGCTTTGTTATACTCAGCATCTTAGTGATCTAAGACTACTATGAAGGACATGATGAAAAAATGCGGTCCCTATCCAGAGAAAAAAACTGATTGTGTCTGGATACACAATGAAACATCCTTTTTTTAAAAAAAAAAACTTTATTCTTTTTGAGGTTTATTTCTTTTGGGGGGGAGAAAATCTGTTTTCTTTTGCCACATGACTTTTATGGAAATGTTTTACAAAACTTCACATATACCTTTTTAATTGGACCAGGTAGGGTGAAGAAAAAAAGGAAAGAATCTGCATCTCAAAGTTTTAAAAACAAATGTAAAATATCACTTCAGATGTAACTGGGGAAAATACTAAGAAGAAAAAAGAAAAAATGGGTTCTAATTCAATTTGTGACATTTTCTATTTGCATAAACTTGGATGGGTTACTTAACCTCACTTTCCATATCTGTAAAACAAGAAGATTGGTTAGACTGGATAGCCTTTGAATTATATTCCAATTCTAGATCTATGACCCCTATGGTCATAAAGATAATATATGGATATTATATATATATATGTATATATATTTATATAAGTTGTTATTTGTTCTTTGTTCTCAAAGAAGACCATGACAACAGGAAGGGGATGCCGTGACATACAAGTGAATTGGATTTAAGTGAAGGAGGGCTGTGTAAGGTCATCTGACTCACTTTCCTCTCCACAGACATCTGGGTCCAGTGGCAAGATATAGATAAAGACAACTTGAGATGGCCCTGGATGTAATGGGAAACCCTAGCCTTTTATAGATTGAATTTGGGCAGGAAAATGTGATAGGAAACTCTCATTATCATCTAGTGAAGGCTAGGGGAGGGAATGATCATGAGGACCTCTTTACCCCAATTATCCAAATTATCTTTTACTTATTTTTGAAAATATATACTTATTGCCACCTCTGAAAAAGAATCTTAAGGTCGCTTACTATTTCATTTTTGCATCCTCCTTCTGAAGTGTGGTACCTGACATTTGACTGATAGGAAGATGGGGGAATGGTCTGAGATGTATTTTGAAAACGGAATGGACAGGACCCAATAAGATATGGAAAGTGAGGGAGAAGAAAAAGGTAAAGTGAACTCTAAGGTTACAATGATGAGAATAGAATGACTGAAGTAAAAAAAAAGTAGATGGTTTTCTACTAGGTAAGCTCAGAGGCCCATTTCAATTCTAAAGTATAACAATTCTAATCTGGGAATATTCATATTCTGTAAAACCAGTAGTCAGGTGTATGGGCTGTACTTTAAAGACTACCTACAATAATTTTATTGGTTGCTCAGATTTACAAAAAAAGGAAAAAAAGATTTTTTTTTTGGAAGAAATGTAGGGGATGCTGAAAAGAAAATGATCTAAAAATATGACAAAACCACAATATAGATAGGCACAGGGGATGATCTAAAGCTGTCCATTTCTAACCAGTGCACATGACCAGGGTGTTTTATTCATTTTCATTAACTGGGGATTTAGCTTCTACAATGAAATGTGAGAATTTCCCATTATTGTTTCTCTACTTTGAAAAGGTATATGGGGATTAGAGCGGTATGGGAACAACTGTCTGCAATCCTGAGATCAAAGGTTTTTAAAAGAAAAAAGTGCTTTAAAATGGCACTCTAGGCAGTATATAGCACTTCAGTACATTGATAGCATGAAGGATCTATGACCTCATCAATCTGGGTATACTTTCCAACCTGGCAGATCACAGCCCATCCATGCCTGCCCATATCGTGAGGTACTTATGCAGTTAATTCCATAAATCTTCCAGAGAGACTCTACCCAGTATGCTGGGAGACGTTCTTTAGCCCTCTTAACATTTTATGGATATCAGTGGAACATATGATCTACACATCAGTTATCCCTCACTCTCTCTAGGGGCCTTGATTATTTATTTCTCTAATGAAATCCTGTATTCTGTTTCTCCTCTGCAGCTTTAATTACAATCACCCAAAGAGATGTGGTGAGAAGATAGCAGTTATAAGCACAAATTAGAACAAAAGAGGAAAAAAAGAGAGAAGGAAGGGAGAAGAAGGAGGAAAAAAAGGAAGGAAAAAGAGAAAGAAAGAAGGAAGGAGGGAGAGAAGAAAGGAAAGTGAAGGGAGTAAGGGAGAGAAAAAATGAGAGAAGAAAAGAGGGAAAGAAAAGGAAGGATAAATGCAGAAAAAGAAGAGATAGTCATTGATATTATTAATATTATTATTAACTTTCTAACTTGGCAAGTATTTTCTCCTATGTAAATAAGTTTTACTAAAGGCTTCTACATTTATATCACAGTCTTTCCAGATGTTTTAACCAGCTCCTTCTCCCTATCCTGCACTAATTGGCCCTTCTCCCTCTTCATCATTTCTCAAGCAACACAGCTACATCTCCCAGATCTCTCCTGCCATCTGCTGTAGGAAAAGCTTGACTGCTCTCAACCTATTTGTTAAAAATCATGGAATCACCTATAATTCCCAACCTGTCACATTCCCCACATCCTCCTAGGGTGGAAAAGAATTTTTGCAATGAAGTATTTTTTTTAAAGGAACAAAAAACAAAAGAAACAAAAAAATGGAACTCCTGAGATTTGGAGCTAGAAATTTTGGGATAATCGATACAAAGTTCTAATTTTACAGGTTAGGAAACAGAGGCAAAAATCACCCTGCCCAGGCTATAGCTAATAAGAGGCAAAACTAGGGTTTGAATACACTTCAGTGGACTCCCTTGGGCTTTCTAACATATTATTTGGAGAGCCTTCCTCCATCACTTCACTGGGGCAGCCAAGGACATAGCTCTGTCAGAGAAGTGCAAGCTCTGACAAGTTTTCAAGCTCTAAAGCTTCCAGTGACTGACTACACCTGTGTTTAAGGACCAGCCTACCTAGCTCATCAACAACAGGTGGGCCACCAGGTGATGAATACTTTGTAGGCTCTGTCTGAGCTTTAAAAATATTTGTCCAATGATGAATGAATTGAGCGTAGACATTTTTGTTCCCAGTGAAACTCACAGACATAAAGAAGATGCAACTAAATAGAAGAGCTTCAAACTTTCCCCCAAAAGACAAATAAAGGAGTTGCTTTCCTTGTGTGCCCAAAGACAATAACAAACATTTCATGGAATACTTAGACTTCTTTTTAAGTACTAGTGATGAACATAAGTGAAAAGACCACCCTGAATATAATTTCAGTCTATGTGCAAACATTCCAAACCTATCTTCAGACTTCATCATCTTAATCAGCTACTTGCTTCCAAAAAAAAAAAATCAATTGTGGTTTTCAATTTCTTGACCAAAATTTTATAATTTTCAGCAATGATTCCTAGTTTTCTTCCAGTAGTAATCTCTGCTGGCTTGAATCACCAAAAGTAGATAGTAATCATAAAGTTTGACAGACTTTGGTGGATTCTCCTTAGAGACCTAAAAAGAAAGAAAACCTCTATTCTTAAATGTCAGATCAACAAATGGTTTTTAGCACTGCTAAGCAGGAGGTCATAGTAACCACCAATTATTTCTTTCCTCTTTCCCTTACAGGATAGTCTTTCTTGTTCTAATCTTCATTTCTGGAAGAGAAACAGCTACTTCCTTATTAGAATATACTGTTTCTTCTTCTAGACAAAAGTTTCTTAGCCACAAAATTATGATTTATTATCACTGTCTGATTTGCATATCTATTTTATGTACTTGTATACCAGGGGCTCTTTAAAAATTTCTCAATCAAAAATGGGTGGTGAATGGAAAAAATTTAAGAAGCCCTGCTTCAGACCAAGAGTTCTTAACTTATTCTGTATCATGGGCCCATTTAGTTGTCTGCTAAAGGCTATGGACCCCTTTTCAAAATAACGTTTTTAAATAAGTAAAGAAAATGCTAGTAAAAATAAAACTGTACATAATAACAGCAAGATTACATGATGATTAACTATTACAGACTTAACAATTTCTCAGCAATGTGGTTATTGGGATGGAAAATGTCATCCACATCCAGAGGGAGAATTATGGAAACTGAATGCAGCTCAAAGAATACTATTTTTACCTTTTTTGTTTGTTTGATTTTTCTTTGTCATGATTTTTCCCCTTTAGACATGTCATGTCCTTTTACAACATGACAAACATAAGTATAACCTATATCAGATTGCTTGCTGTCTTGGGGTGGGGGAAGGGAAGGAAAGGAGGGATAAAAATTAGAATACAAAAATCTTACAGAAATGAAAGTTGAAAACTATCTTTACATGTAATTAGAAAAATAAAAATAATATTGGAGCATCTAGGTAGCGCAGTGGATAAAGCACCAGCCCTGAAATCAGGAGGACTTGAGTTCAAATCTCATCTCAAACACTTAACACTTCCTAGCTATGTGACCCTAGGCAAATCATTTAATCCCAATTGTTTTAGCAATAATAATAATAATAATAATAATAATAATATCAATGGGGGGAAATTTGCTCTAGAGAAAGAATTTTATATTTACTGTTTAATTTCAAAGACTCATTGGAATTATTTCTCATTCTGTTCTATGTCACAATCATCCACAAAAATTATTATATGATGTTTCAATAATACAATGGATCTGTGATTTTATGGATAATACCACTAATTGTGCAGACTGCAATCCATGTTCCCTCATCCTGTGTGACTCTTGTCCTTTTTTCTCCCATAAATATTTCATAGGACATTTGTCCCTGCATGAACTTAAGTCTTGAGGAGCCAATTGCCTGTTGTTCATTTACACTTTGATGCCCTAAAGGAATTTTAAACTCAACATGGATAGTTCTTTCTAAAATAGCATTAATTATCTTTCCCCTTAGACATGCCCCTTCTCCATATTTCTTTCTTTCTTTTTTTTTTTTTTTGGCTGAAAATGCTACCCTTCTTCTAGCAAGTTTCCTGAACTCAGGGAATGTTTTATTTGTGTCTTTTTATTCCTGCCACCTAGCATACTTTATAGAATATAGTAAGTTCTGAATACATTTTTAATGAATCCAGCATCTATCCAACATGCTTGAGGCCTTCCTCAATAAATCAATAAACATCTTGTCTCTACCTCCCTCCCACTTCCTCTTATTTTAATAAGAAGAGATGGAGGAGGTAGATAATCTAGGCAGAATGAAGAACAAGAATATTAAAATGCACAAAAAGAAGGAAAGTGGCAACAGTTAGTAATCTACTTAGACAATAGTATAAAATTCATGAAGAGGGATAGTTTGTTAAAATTAGAAAAGTTGATGCAGTAAGAGTACACCCTGCTAATTAATTAATTGGCAATTTTGGGGGATAGGGAAAAATGGAATAATGTGATCAGTTCAGAAGAGCTATCATGGATGATGATGATAATATCAATGATAGCATCTGTGATGTAGCAAAAAGGACCGATTGATCTCGGAGTCAGGAACACTTGGCTCAAACCCTCACACTGATATTGACAATCTATACAACCATGAGTATGTTGCTTAATCAGTCTGGGACACTATTTCCTCATCTGCTAAATATGGATAATAGGAGTACCTACTTCATAGAGTTATTTGTGGAGTATTTACGCCCCCCCATTTATATATGTGGGGTATGTATGTGGCAAAGCCTTCTGAGTTTGAATTAGTCTTATGAGCCACAGTCGGACACACTGTACTTTGACCCCAATATAATGATATCATTTTGGTCCTCTTCAAGAACAAAGGACAATAGTTAACCAACCAGCCATTATAAGGCTTAAATGAGATAAAATATGTAAAGCTTTATTACATAAATGCCTGTGATGGTGACGATGATGAAAGTGACAATTTGCTACTCTTCTTTGATCTGGTGAGTATTTGTAAAGTTAGCTTATTCTTCTACCTCCATAAAATGGAAAAATAAAGCTAATTCATCTCATCAAAGATGATTCTGGTACTGACACTTTTTTTTTCTTCTTATGAAAATTACAGGCCTATAAAAGAATGTTCATGGCATAAGTTGGAGCCTCATAAATATAACAGATTTAGTTTATCTTTGGAAAAGGACAGCAAATCATTTTGTACAAACCAAGTTCAAATCAGTTCAAGAAGTACTCCAAATCTTTTTATTTCATGAAAGATAGCAATCTTAATATTTGTCAATGTCAAATAAAAATAAGTCTTCCGTTAGTCCTCTAATAAGAAGGACTCTTGAAACCAATAGCATTTATCATGAATTTCACATCCTGTTTACACTTACCTCTTTGAACAGGCTCACGTTCAATGGGCTACTCTGTCTAATGCTAACAAGCCCAACTCGAAATAACACACTTAGATGCAAACAAATATTTCAACCTCTTGGCAGTTGTAAGGCTATCTCACCTCTTGGCATGTTAACCTGTCCTTGACCTCACTTGAGTCCTTTCTATAAAGATCCAAGATTAAAATGAAGTACAACTAACTAGGAATTTCATTATTTTTTGTGGGATTATTTTCTAAGCATAGTAAAAGAATTTTGTGGAACTATTAGTTAGTAATAAAAACTTTATTTATGGGAGGTCAAAGCAGGTCATTTCTACAATAACATCATATAAAGAACCCCATCTTTCTCAGAAAACAATGTATGAATGTTTGATAATCAAAAGGAGAGCTATTTTAAAGTTAATATTCAGAGACTGAATTTCCAGGAGCCAAAATGGCAAAGTTATAAACAGCCATAACTTTCCCATATGTACCTCTAACCCACTATAAAATAACACCCCCCAAAATAAATCCTGGAACAGCAGAATTAGCAAAAAACAAGCAGAACAATCTTTTAGCCCGAGAAATTTGGAAGATTAGCAAGAGACACCTGTCCCACTCAGATAAATGGGGAACATAGCCTAGGATAGGAAGTGTCCCAGAAAGCTAGCAGCAAGCCCCATTTCAAGCAAACCAGTGGGAGAAACTGAGTCACAGTGTGGTGGAACAGGCAAAAGCAACGTCAGGACCCCCATTTTTTATGAGCCAAAGTATAGCCAGGGGAACAGGAAGAGAACTTCCACATGCTTCAGCACAGCCCTGGGCAAGCAGACAACATGTGTTCAGTTTAGCCACAGGGAAATACAGAAACACCCCTACTGGCCCCAGAACACAACAGAGGAGCATTAGAATTCCACCTTAGCACCAACTAACAATCAAGTATTTTTAAAAAGTAGAATTAGCTAAATGATAAAGGAAGTACAAAAGATAACCGAAGAAAACAACTCCTTAAAAGTTAGAATTGGGTAAGTGGAAGTTAATGATTCTATGAGACATCAAGAATCAATATTTAAAAAAAATTAATGAAAGAAATAGAAGAAAATGTAAAATATCTCCCTAGAAAAATAACTGGCCTGGAAAAAATAGATCCAGGATAAACAATGTCAGAATCCTTGGACTTCCTAAAAGCCATAATCAAAAGGAGGGCCTGGACAGCACCTTTCAAGAAATTATGATGGAAAAGTGCCCTGATATCCTGGAACCAGAGGGCAAAATAGGTGAAAGAATCCACTAATCACCTCAGGAAAAATATCCCAAAATAAAAACTCTAAGGAACATGATAGCCAAATTGTAGATCTGTCAAGCCATGGAAAAAGTTCTGCAAGTCACTAGAAAGAAACAATTCAAATATCAGGGAGCCACAATCAGTATTACACAAGAATTGACAGCTGCAATATTAAAGAATCAGAGGTCATGGAATATGGTATTCCAGAAAGTGAAGTATCTAGGACTACAAGTAACAATCATGTAGTAGCTGACAAGTTTCTAAAACACTGCACGTGTGTTTGACCAGTTTAGTTAATTTAACAAAGATCATCGCCAAGTTGAAAGTCTTTCAAGGTCCTTTTGGTAGTCTTCCCTTCCTCTCCACCTCCAACTCAGGTAGTGACATGTTTCTTAACCATAGTTCTACTGCCTAAATTCTTCAGCAGTTCCTGCCTTTTAGTGGTGAGTAATAGTAGAAAACAATAGAAGAAAATTGGGGAGACCAGCATATTAGGCCCAACTCAGCCAGGGAGTAGCAAGTACCACAATCAGATTCATATAGATGTAAGGATCCAAAGAGGTCATTCTTCTTTCATTCCCTGGGTCTGTTTCTTTCTCCAAAATGAAAAGGGTAGATTAGGTGATTTCTAGACTTTGATACCTTTTAGTTCTATTCTCTAGTTTATGTTATGACATTCTTCACTTAGGGGCAGCTAAGTGGTTCAGTGGATAGAGCAACAGATCTAGCATCTGGAAGTCCTGACTTCAAATTTGGTCTCGGACGCTTACTAGTTGGACGAATCAATTAACCTATCCACTTTACTTTCCTCATCTGTAAAACTGAGTAGGAAATGGAAAACCAGTAAAGTAACTTTGCCAAGAAAATCCCAATGGGGTCACAATGAATTGGGTACATCTTAAATGACTCAACAATGACAAATGTCTTACTTATCTTCTTAAAGATTCAAAGCCATGTCATTAACCAACATTTCTTTTTCCTGAATAATTAGCTCCTGTAGAAAAATAAATAGTGAACAGGTTTCAGAAGAAATCTGACCTTGTGCATAACTGGCCCCAGTGAGCAAGTCAGTCACCTAAGACTATATTTTGTACTAGAAAGCTTGATGATCTGCATTAGCTGAGAGTTTTCTAAATTTATCAAATCATAAGTCCACTCACCCCCCAAAGAACTGTGTAAAATTTCTATAATCAATAAGAATAATCTTCTGGTTAATTACCTTCAAACAGGGGCAATTAGAATGTTGGACACTTTTTTTTCCTTTCTCAACCCAGGTACCCCTTCAATAACCGAACTGTAACTTCAGTCTAAATGTTTAAGTACAGAGGCACAGCTCGAGGATTATATTAACCTTTATCAATATGCCACAGCTAAAAAGCAGAGCTAGTGAATTTCACACTGATTATAGGCTAATTCACCTGGGAATAAGGAAACCGCAGAGGAGGAGGAGTTAGTTATGATAGTGAATATTTAAAAGGTCAGAGACCCACAAGTGACACTTTGAACACAAAGACTTAGTTTCTCACAAAAGCCCAAGCTTAGAAATACAATCTCCTCTGCCAGTGTCTTATCTAATACAGAAACTGTCCCAGCAAAGAAACCTAGGTCAGGCCTTCCTTCAGATGGAGCTGTGTCAGTCTTTCCCAGGGCCCACTAGCTACAAAACCAGCCTTATTGGAGAGGGTTTCCTAAAGAGGTTCTGTAGTAAAGCATAAAAAGTATCTGACTATAACTCACAGCCAGGAGAAACTCTCCTGAAATTCTAAACCATTTGGGGGGGGAGGGGGTAAAGGTAGCAACTTGGTAGAAAAGTTATACTATGTGACCTCAGAGCATCAATCAAATGGGCAAATATTTTGTAGTAGGGGTGATCAGGGCCCAGCAACCAAGATCCAGAGAAATAAAGAGGGTCTTGCCTCAGGTCACATAGGAAGCAAGTAGCAGAGCCTGGATTCTTGTAGATAATTTCTTCTCGCTCCTAATCTAGCCTTTTTTCATTTTTTTTTAGATGAGATAATCCAAGTTTCTTATTTCTTCCCTCAGGTCCTCCCTATATTTCTATTTCCACTCTCCTTTTTGTTGACGGCTCTCTGTAGTTTGCTTCTGAAAGTAGATGCTCCAGAATCTTGAGAAAATGATCCCTTTAAAGCAGTGAAATGTTTAACAATCAGGTCTTTGAAAAAAAAATGTATGGGGTACACAATTTTAAGGTTAGTCTGTATTATCAGCATTTTCTCCATCAGTTTCTTAAGTTTAGACAATCCATAAAACAATAAACAAAGCGCTAATTTGCACAGTGGATAGAGCACCAGCCCTGAATTCAGGATGACCCCAGTTCAAATCTGGTCTCAGACACTTAACACTTCCTAGCTATGTGACCTTGGGCAAGTCACTTAACCCCAATTGCCTCAGGAAAAAAAAAGAATAAAGCCCTAATTTGTGGTGTTTGATGATATCTATGATATAGACACACTGAAAATTTAATAATTAGCTTGAGGGTCAGTTCAAGCTTAATCTAATACATCTTTGTCTTCAGATAATGTGCATTTTTGGACCCACTATGAGAAGGTAAAGTCAAGAAAGGAAAAGGAATATTTTTACTGGACTAGGAGAGATTCAAGCTTCACAGACTTACTGCAATCATAGGTATAATTGGGCAGAAATATAATTACATGGGAAGTAGAATTCTTTTCCTTAATCTTCACTATTTTCTTTTATGTTTTATAATTTGAATGAGGGTGATCTAAGTATTCCAATAGCTTAGATTAGAAATATACAAAATCCAAAGGAAATGGGAGCTTGGTGGCAATGAGAAATCAGTCCAGAAATATGTTTTTAGTTACTCAAGGTCCAGATGAAATGACACCTCTCCTGCCCAAATCTGCAAACTCGTAGAACTATATTTGTATTTCTCATATGCTTCCTCATTTTACTTTGTATGCTCTTTATTGATGTGCATATCATATACCTCCTATTATAGAGTAAACTCTTTCAACTGTGTCTTATCTTTTTATTCTCTCCCAACAATGGATGAGCTGAGCTGGATAAAATACAAACATCCAAGATTTGGAAGAGATGGAGGGAGAGATTTCAGCAGCTGCTGCCAAGCCTCTGCTGCCAGTCTTTACTCTGAAGAGAGAAAAAGGGCCATTGGCAAGTCACATTCAGATGTCTATTTTCAACTTATTCAGTGACTTGGTGAATGGTTCTTCACCTAAAGTGTTAGAGGAAATTTAAAGTTGAAGATAAACATTCTATTACCCAAGGAGCCACCTTAAATCATCTCTTGTGAGTCAATTGTTAAATTTTTCAATGTGACCATTTACACTTCAGAAACTGGCAAAGTTACAAATAAGGGCTTGATGTATTGTGTTCATTGTTTGGACTTCAGTGAAGGAGATGTTTAATAATGCAGAATACACTTACAAGGATATCCTATATGCATTTCCCATCCCAGACAATTTCTTGTTAAAGTTTACCAGCATATCACCACTTATAGCTTATCAGAGGGAATGGGGGGGGACACAATTTTATGGACACTGGGAATTCTCAGGTAAAGAACCCCCCTCTCCCAGTCCTGCAGAATAGTACTTGTTCTGCAATGTACCATCTTAAAGGATTTCTTGGAGACAGGGTTACAAAATCAGTGTGTGACAGAGGCAGTTCATGTACTCAGCTACCTCTCAAGAATACAACATAGAGCAAAAATGTTTGTGGCAGCCCTTTTGTAGTGGCTAGAAACTGAAAACTGAATGGATGCCCATCAGTTGGAGAATGGCTGAATAAGTTATGGTATATGAATGTTATGGAATATTATTGCTCTGTAAGAAACGACCACCAGGATGCTTTCAGAGAGGCCTGGAGAGACTTGCATGAACTGATGCTGAGTGAAATGAGCAGAACCAGGAGATCATTATACATGGCAACAACAATACTATATGATGATCAATTCTGATGGACATGGTTCTCTTCAATAATGAAATGTTTCAAACCAGTTCTAGTTGTTCAATGATGAAGAAAGCCATATACACCCAGAGAGAGACCTGTGTGATCTGAGTCTGGACCACAACATAGCAATTTCACACTCTCTATTGATGTTTGCTTACATTATGTTTTCCTTCTCGGGTTTTTTATTTTTATTTTTTTTCTCTTCCCTGTACAACAAGATAACTGTATAAATATATGTACATATATTCAATCTGTCAAATATTTTAACATAATTAACATGTATTCGGCTTCCTGCCATCTAGGGGAGGGGTGGCGGTAGGAGGAAAAAATTTGTAACAGAAAGCTTTGCAAGGGTCAGTGTTGAAAAATTAGTTACGCATATTGTTTGCAAATAAAAAGCTTTAATAAAAAAAGTTCAACACGGAGAACCTTAAATCAGAGATGCTTTTGCCCTAACATGCAACAAAGGATTTGGACTTTAACTGTATGGGTATGTCTCCTGACAGAGGACATATTCCCTCCATCAAGTGATGGCTAACACGTTTTTTGAACTTACTTTGGACAACCAAGAGTCCACTGGCAGACTTATAATCAAAGTCTCTCAGGTGTGGTGGGGTCAGCCAGATTGTGAGTTCCATCAACACAATCTTTAAAAAGTTACCTCCTCTTCAAGTCACAGCATGTACTCCTCTGAGACAAGGGAAAAATAGAAAGTGAGTGATGATGCTGAAATGGGAGTTGGGAATTCCTGTTGGATGGCCTAAATCTTCTCTAAAAAGTAGGAGGGAGAAGTCATTTTATATAGCATTTGAATTGTATTTTGTTGAATATTTAATAACATCAACAACTGTTTATCTAGCACCTATAGGTTACAAAAACCTGGACTAGATGCTAGAAACATGCAAAGTTTACATGATACAATTCCCGCCTCATTTTAGAAAGGGAATGACACAAATCCAGATAATCATAATATAACCATAATAACCATAATAAACAAAGTAGATAACTAAGAAAGGTCAGTGCTAACTGAGGGGCCAAAGAAGGGTTTACAGAAAAGGAGACATTTCATTAAAGGATAATTAGGAATTTAACAGGTGAAGAAAAAGATAGGCATTTTAAACATGAGCAATCAAGAGAAAAGGCACAAAGGTGATAAGGTAAGTGGCACATTTGAGTGAGAGGGAATAAAGCAATATGATCAAAAACAAAGTATATAAATAGTAATAATATGAGATGGGGTCTAATTTGTCATTGAAAGGAAAGAAAAAAGGGGGAAAATATTCATTTTCTAGACAATCAAATGCAATTTAATAAAACAAATCTACTGGTTCATGTGTCCTGGACCAACACTATGTACTGACAAAGATACAGCCCCAGAATTGAATGTGTTTTGTAATTTACTTTTAATGACTTCAAACATCTCCCTAAAGCAAAAACTCATTTAATAATACTCTTGCACTGATGCTGAAAAATGAAAAGTTATGGCCAGACTCTGAAGAACTAAAGTTGAAAGTCACTCCAAGGACATGGAGAAACACACAGAGGTATTCAATCCAAGCAACAAGGAATTACACAGAGAATGTGGAAGGAACATCATCAAAGGAATGAAGACCTAGAAAAAAAGTGGATTTGATAGGCTCATAGTTTGGCTGTGAGAGAACAGTGGGGATGGAAATCATTTTGAGGAAACAATAAGAAATGACAATGTGGAGACTTCAGATATTGAAAAACTTTTTTTATATACCATCCAAAAAGAAAAGAGAGATGGATATAACTTTAAAAGTCCAAGAAAGGTTTTATTAGCATATTGGCAGGCAGATGGGAAGGAGCCAATGGAAGAAGGAAATTTGAAGATCAATGAGAGATAGAGATTAATGATTAGAACAAAATCCTATACAAGGCATGAGAGGATGGTAAAGGGCATAGGTAATAGAGGTATAAACAACTCACTTTCTACAGAATCATCATCTGAAGTGATTCAAACCCATCTACACTGGCTCTAAGTATACTGTTTTACTCATATTCTGTCTTTCATGTGATAGCAAAATATATACATTCTTCAAAGATGCATGATCTGGTACAGTGGAAATGACACTAGTTCTGGAATTAGAAGACGTGCGTTCAAAAGCCCTCATGATGCTTTCTATTGGTATATGTTGGCCAATCTCCCCAGGTTTCAGCTTCCTCATCTATAAAATAGAAGAGTTGAACTAGATGGTTTCTTAGGTACCTTCCAATTCTAGATATATGATGTTGAGATAGCCAAGAAATATGTTATGTCTGCTACTAATTCAGATTGTAACATCCTACACCATGGCATATTGCTTTATAAGTTGTTATGGCTGAAAATTTTTATCACGTGGATGACTAACTTTCTGCTAGTGAAGATTAGATAGACTGGATCTGTATTCAATTAGTTGAGGAATTGAAATATTTCTTCTTCTCTGATCAGAGAGAAGGAAGAGAGTATATAATGATACCAAGAAGGTTTGAGGATTGAAAAAGGTCTTAGAGAACTCACACCAGATGGACATAATCTCAGTGAAGTATGAAACTAAGGTTTGTGCTAATTAGCACAAGGCTGAGAATAAAGTTGGGAGGGAGATGTAAGAAAAGATTTAGAACAGATGTTGGAAATGAGATAAGGTGTCAATAAGGGCAGCATAAGAAAATTATCCAACAGCCATAAACAATTAGCTGAAATTGTACACCACCAATTTGTAGTAAAGTCTACCCTACCTGTTTTTTTGTGATGTTCTCCACCAATTCCTAGTTATACTAGAAAAAGGGGCCAGAGATTTCAGATGGTGAGTATTATCAAGGAATGAAGAAGACTCAATTGAAAATGATAGAAGTTAACAAAAAGAATTTTTAAAAAGGAAGTTTGAGGAGAACTGGATGGATTGTAACATAGTAGCTAGTGAAACATCAAAGTGGAAGACTATGTGATGAAGGAAAGATATTAACTCAAGTAAAGCAAAACTAGATGAAATGGTCTAGATTAGTATTTGGTAGACTAGAAATTTCAGTAGGAGTGAAGAGCATCTTATGATTTGATTAAGATCATGGAACACGTGGAAGAATAGAAGGCTGTAGTAGAGTTAACTTTCAAGTTTCCAGCTTTTAAAATAAGTGAAATTCCAAAGATAATGATGTATAAGAAAGAGCTATACTTATTTGTGTGTGAAGTTCGGTGAAAAATGAAATTATTGGCACAAAGACATTAAGGAAGTGAGAAGTCAGGTTTTTAGAGGAGTCACCAATATGAATGTTTTGAACTTTGAACAATAAATATTAAAATCTCTGAGAATGATGGGAAGTGGGAGGCAACGTATTGCCCAGTACTAAAGCAATTTGAGAGAATGACCTTAATTAAGGTAGAAGACATGCAGTGATAGAAAGATGTTGTATAAATGTCATTAACTGACCATAAGGCACCATTTATTCTTTACAATATGCAATGCTGCTTCCAGATACACATCTAGATTAAAGAGCTGAGATGTCTCAAGTTCTTCCTAAATCCAGATTCCCCAACATTACCCACTAAACCATACTGCCTCATTTAGTAGTAGGAGAAAAGAAAAATTTTTCCCATAATTTTTTATTAAAGCTTTTTTATTTTCAAAATATTTGCATAATTTTTAACATTTACCCTTGCAAAACCTTGTGTTCCAAATTTTTTCCTTTTCTTCTTCCTATCCCCTCCTCTAGATGGCAAGTAATCCAATATAGGTTAAATATATGCAATTCTTCTACATATATATATATATATTTACATATATATATATATATTTCCACTATTATCATGCTACACAAGAAAAATCAGATCAAAAAGAAAAAAAGTGAAATAAAAAAATACAAGCAAACAACAACAACAAAAAATACTATGTTGTGATCCACACTCAATTCCCACAGTTCTCCCTTTAGATGCAGATGGTTCTTTCCATCACAAGTCTATTGGAATTGGCCTGAATCACCTCACTATTGAAAAGAGCTGTGTCCATCAGAATTGGTCATCACATAATCTTGTTACTGTGTACAATGATTTGTTGCTTCTATTCACTTCATTTAGCATCAGTTCATATAAGTCTTTCCAGGCCTTTCTGAAATCATCCCGCTGATTGTTTCTTTCAGAACAGTAATATTCTATAACATTCATATATCATAACTTATTCAGTCATTCTCCAATTGATGGGCATCCGCTCAGTTTCCAGTTTCTTGCCACTACAAACATTTTTGCATATGTGGGTCCTTTTCGCTTATTAATTTTTTTTTGAAGAGAGGAAAATTTAGATTAGATTTTGAAAGCAAATATTTGATATAATTCTCATTGGAGAAAGCAGCATGATATAGGAAAGAGTTAAATTGAATTAAAAAATTAGAACATTTGATTCAAGTTTTGTCTTTGCTAGAGCTACATAGGTTTGGGCCATTCATTTAAAGTGCATTCCTAAATGTCTGTGCTGGATACAGAGCTTAGCTATTAGGATAGAAAAAGAAGCTAATACTCTGTCTCTGCCTTCCAGGAGCTTACACACTGATGGAGAGACAGCATGAAAATAACTCTGCACACAAGATATATACAGCATAAATGTACGGTAATCTCAGAGTGAAGACACTATTTAAGTATGATGTATATGGGAGTCTAGAAAAGCCTCCTGAGCTTGCTTTCTCACTTGGAAAACAGAATAACTGATGCCAATTTCACAGGATTGTTGTAGGAAACAAAGGAAATCATTAAAAATAAGGTACTTTTAGGAGTCCTGGATCTGGTTATTTTCAAAGGTTGGCTTGTGAGCATCCTTTGTTTACAGGTATTATATGAGATGTAATCTTTCAGTAAAAAAAAAAAAAATCCTGATGACCATTAAAAATTTTGTTTGTCACTCACTTTGTACCAGGCACTGTGCTGTGTTCCACAATTATTAATGCATTTAATATTCATAGCAACCCTGGGAGGTAAGTGCTATTATTATTCCCATTGTACAGATAAAAAAAAGTGAGGCAAACAGAAGAGCTATGGCTTCCTGGGATCAAACAGCTAAAAAAAGTTTCTGGGGTTGGATTTGAGCCTAGAATTTCCTCACTGTCGATCAAGTGTTCTATCCACTGTTCCATCTAGATGCCTGCATATACTATATGAATGCAAAGCAGCCTTGGGAACTAAGATGACTGCTTGGGTTCTAGCCCTACCTCTGACCCTTACCTTTCTATAGACCTTATTTACACCATTCCTAAAATCACAGGGTTGAACTGGATGAATTTTTTTAAATTTTATTTTTGGTGGCAATAAGGGTTAAAAGACACAGTTAATGCATACCCTTTGACCCAGCAGTGTTTCTATTGGGCTTATATCCCAAAGAGATCTTAGAGGAGCAAAAGGGCCCCACATGTGCAAGAATGTTTGTGGCAGCCCTCATGTGCAAGAATGTTTGTGGCAGCCCTTTTTGTAGTGGCTAGAAACTGGAAATTGAATAGATGCCCTTCAGTTGGAGAATGGCTGAATAAATTATGATATATGAATATTATGGAATATTATTGTTCTGTAAGAAATGACCAGCAAGATGATTTCAGAGAGGCCTGGAGAGACTTACATGAACTGATGCTGAGTGAAATGAGCAGAACCAGGAGATCATTATACACGGCAACAACAATACTATGTGATGATCAATTCTGATGGACATGGCTCTCTTCAACAATGAAATGTTTCAAACCACCTCCAATTGTTCACTGAAGAAAGCCATATACACCCAGAGAAAGGGATGTGAAATGTGGACCACAACATAACATTCTCATACTCCTTGATTGATGTTTGCTTACATTGTGTTTCCTTTATCTGATATATCGTTTGTGTAGACAAGTTTTTCTTGCATAACAATGACAAGTTTGGAAATATGTATACATATATTTGATTTGCCAATATTTTAACATAATTAACATGTAGTGGATATCCTGCCATCTAGGGGAGGGGTGGGGAGTTGGGGGAAAAATTTGTAACGGAAAGCTATGTAAGGGGTTATTGTTGAAGAATTACCCACATATACGTTATGCAAATAAAATAAAAAAATAAAATTAAAAAAAAGAAATAAAAAAAAGAATGTTTGTGGCAGCCCTTTTTGTAGTGACAAGAAACTGGAAACTGAATGGATGCCCATCAATTGGAGAGTGGCTGAATAAATTATGGTATATGAATGTTATGGAATATTATTGTTCTGTAAGAAACGATCAGCAGGATGATTTCAGAGAGGCCTGGAGAGACTTGTATGAACTGATGCTGAGTGAAACGAGCAGAAACAGGAGATCATTATACACGGCAACAATAAGACTATATGATGATCAATTCTGATGGACATGGGTCTCTCCAACAATGAGATGATTCAAACCAAATTGTTTAGTGATGAAGAAAGCCATATACACCCAGAGAGGTGTGGGATCTGAGTGTGGAGCACAACATAGCATTCTCACTTTCTTTGTTGTTATTTGCTTGCATTTTGTTTCTTTCTCAGTTTTTTTTTCTTCTTGATCCGATTTTTCTTGTGCAGCAAGATAACTGTATAAATATGTATACATATATTGGATTTAACATATATTTTAACATATTTAACATGTATTGGACTTCCTGCCATTTAGGGGAGGGGGTGGGGGAAAGGAGAGAAAAATTTGGAACAGAAGCTTTACAAGGGTCAATGTTGAAAAATTACCCACACATAGGCATTGGGGCCCACAGACAGCAGATGACAGGGGCAGAGTTTTGAGGACACTCGGAGGTGCATTCTGCCTAGACCCGCCCCTCAGCAGGGTGGGGATGGTATTGAGAACACCTCAGTTAGGAGGAAGAGCCTCCTCACCCCTGTTACACTGTGAATGGGGCTCCTCCCTCCTGGATTGTGTGAAGTAGGTAAACAGGGACTAGGGAGGGGGCTCCTACCTCCTGGACCACATGAGGAGAGGACTACCCTCCTGGATTAAGTGGAGTAGGAGATTATATAAGAGAGTAAACAGAGATGGGGGAGGGGGGCACTATCTGCACTAATGGCACTACCTTAGCAGGCAGCCATGTAACATCAGGCACTGCCTGGGGCACTATCAGCACTTAGGCACTACTGGCAGACTGCCAACACACTGCCAGGTAACATCTAGCATTGCCATGTAATAGGGAACTTCAGTTTGTGATATCCTGTAATAAAAGACCTGTTGTTAGCCAGCCTTTTGTATCTCGGGTGCTCCGTGGGGATAATTCCCTGCTTAAGAGAAGCAGGGCTGGAGAAGTCTGAAGACCTGGGAAATAGGTAAGAACCCAGTTGACTCCCGTAGAGGTGAGTGACGGGGAGTCTACCCCCAACTAGGAGAAGGGTGGGTAGTTAAGGTCCCCCGCTGAGGTGGATGGGTGGGAACTTAACGCATAGGTTTGGTAAATAAAAAACTTTAATTAAAAAAAAATAATCTTAGAAAAAAAAGACACAGTGTCTGAGGCCTGACTCCAGGGCCAGTGCTCTAACCAATGCACCACCTAGCTTCCCCTAGATAAATTGTAAGGGGGTTGTTTGCCCTAGCATTGTATGATTTTTTTTTTTTTTTTGGTAAAAATTTCTACCTTATTTTGATTTAAAGTATTTTTCTTTTTTCTAAGCATTTTACATATGTTATTCACTTAAATCTTCAAAATCCTAGGAGGAAGGAATGGGGCAGGATTTTTCATCCGAACTGAATAGCTGAGAAGCCCAAAGGTCTGTGTAATATCACACAAAAAGTTAGTTTCTGAGGCTACCTAAATCATGCTCTTCCCAGTAATTGAGCCTAAGTTCACATATATAAAACTCTGGTGAAGAGTATGTGATGATTCCTCCCAAGTAAAAATTCAGTAGGTAGTAGATGAGAAGAATGATTATTTCTCTCTTATCTTCTAAGTAATTATTGAATTAAACTACAGTTTTTCCCCTATTCAAAAATCAGTCCCAGTAAGGAAAACTCAGTAGGTGTTCAAAAAGCAAAGAAATTTTAGTTAAGATAAATTTTTAAGATTCTTGCCCCATTGTGTTTCTCAGATAGGTTTGGGGAAAAGTAGATTCTCCTTTTGGTCTAGATTACCCAAGATGGGATGATACAGTATAGATAAGTCTTTTCAACCAAGACGGAATCAGTCATGTTCCCCAGACCCTAATTAAAATTCATTATAATATTCATTCTCTCAGTTACTTGATAACTAAACAGAGTTGACTGACACTCCAGGAACATTCTCTTTTCTTAGGGTCTTTAGTATTTGAGAGTGCCACTGACCTTTTTATTAATTATTGCTAGCATGATTAATACAATAATTATCCAGAAACTCTGTCTCTCTCAAACTTTTTATTCATCATACAGAGTTTACTTAGCAAAGTGAAAATGGGCAGAGAGCATGAGACATGAATCTGAATTGAAACTAAAAATGCAAGTGAGAATAATGGTTTGAGTTCTGTCAGGCAGGAGGAGACTTGCTTAACATTGATAGGGGAATCTCAAGGAGAGGAATTGCTGGAAGCAGATGGAATGAGTTTCTTAAGATATAGCCAAGGCAATAAACTTTACTTTTTGTTCCTGGCAGCACTCAATCACTTGAAACTTACCACAGAGGCACAATATACATGCACACATATACAATACATACTTTTATTTTATTTTTTTAAGTGATTTGTCCAGTCATAGCTAATATCTGAGGCTGCATTTGAAGCCTCCCAGTTCCAGGGACAGTGCTCAACCCACTGCACCAACTATTTGCCCCTAACATGATTTTAAGAACAAAGAGCTATGAAACTTTGAATATCATCAAATCCAAATTTCTTGAGCTTTTGGTTTCAAGTATCTTCTGAGTAAGTAACATAACTGAATCTTACCAGTTGTCTTTCTTCTTCCACTTCCCAATTGAAGTTAATAATCCAAAATTGGGCTTCCTAAGGCAGAAGCAAACTCCAAAGTTTAACTTTAAATGGGAATCACCTTGTCCTATCATTATATGTCTCTCTATCAATATCATTATCACTCTGTCCATATATTACTATTACTACTTATCTATTGTCGTCGTCTATTATCTATTATTCTCTCCCAATTAAATTCAGATGTTTAATTTTTAGGTTGAACTTATATCTTCACTGGCATAGGACCCTTCAAAAGGGAAAACTCATTTGTACCATTGCAGCAAGGTACTTCCCATGCAACTAATGAAAAGTGCCTTGCACAGGATCCTACAGTACATCAACGAGGAACAACTTTCTTGGACCATGGCCATGAGATGGTGCCAAGAGTACTAAAATAATTCTTTTATTTTATTTTATTAAAAGAAATAAAAAAAAAAGAAGAAGAAATGGGGTCAGAATGAGTGAGTTCACACTTAGCTTTTTCCACTCCAGAGCTGTGTGTTACCTATGGTTACCTCAAATCCCTCATCAGGGAAATGGGGAGAATACTGCCAGCTTTCCATATTTCACAAGATTATTAGGCACTTCAAATGACAAACACGTTGTAAACTACAAAATAGCAGATATATTACTGTATGTTAATATTAACATGAGAAACTTCTATAGAACCCAATGAGAACAATATATTTACCAAATATAAATTTCATACAATAAAAATCTGAGTTTTAGTTTAAACTTTGTTAATAACCCAAGGAACTACCATTTGTCATTTCTGAGATATCCTCAAGAAATCTTATTTAATATTTCTTTGCTCTTTCAGAACATAGATTAATTCTTAATCTTTTTTTTGGGAGGGATTTTCTTTTTATTATTGTTGTTGTTTTAATCATGTCTGACTCTTCATGACACTATTTGAGATTTCTTTGCAGAGATACTACAATGATTTGCCATTTCCTTCTCCAGACATACATACAGAAACATATTTACATATGTATGGACGTACATGTTCATTTACTGTTGACCTTTTACATTTACTGATTTTTCTACAAGGACACACATTCTGTGTTTCTACTTGATCCTAGCTAACAGACACACTTGATGACTCTTCTGTTCAGTGTGCTGTAGCATTCCACAAGCTAGCTTGATCCAAATGTGAGATACATGCCCCCCTCATGAAATCATGGCAAGTTGCAAGATGCAGCAACATTTCACTTTTTCAATTCAACAACCATTCAACACCTACTATGTGCAGGACACATGAAGCAATTTCTTATCCTTCCAGTTTTTGAGTGCGATCCCCCCCTTCACTTCCTTCCTCTCAGGGTAGATAAGTAAACTTATGGATGCAAATGTTGCAACAACACAGCTCTTTTCCTGTCGTAACTTTTTCTTTAATTTCAAGGAGGCCTGTGGTTTATTGGGAAATGATGGGTTAAAAAAGCAAACTATATCAAGAAGAAATTAAGTTTACTTAATATATTTTGAGACAAGAATTTTTTTTTAATTTCAAAGTATTTTTTTAATCAATGGCTATTTCTCAAGAAGAAAGTTATTAGAATAAATAATGAAGATACTCATCTTGTAGCCCTTGAGGGTACCAATGCTAATTGTTGCTGAGCTTTGGGAACTTATAAACAATGTATCATGGTGAGACTAAGCGGGATCTGATGCAGTACTTGTATTCAGATCTTTCAGACTCCAAAGCTGGTACTCTATTCCCTACATGAAGCTGCTTTTCACATAGTGGATAGAGAACCAGCCTTGGAGTTAGGAAGACCTAAGTTTTGAGTTCTGCCTACTCTTACTGTAATCATGGGCAAGTCACTCTCCATCAGAGCCCCTAGCAACTCTCAAAAGCTATTAAGTTATTGAGAATTTCTGGTTTACAATAGTTAGTGGCAATAATATGCACACTAGGAACTCCTTGATAAATGAAATTCCAAGCTCTGACCAGGGGAGAAGTTTATACACACAAGGCAACAATGAGTTGGTTTGGGTGATAAATCCCACTTTTGGGTTATTTTCATATCTAGGAGTTCATATGAACAGTTAATATTTTCAAAACACCCTGCTAGGAAGTAGAACTTCTTTCTTTATCTCTACCCCATACCCAACCAATTCTTTTTACCCCCTTAACTTCCTAAGATCATTCCTTCAAAGGAGTTTTATATTCCAGGCAGTAATTGGAGACTTTCTTTCACTTGATTATTGATTTTGTCTTAAATTCTTCCTAGCTTTTCCCATCCAATTTCTCCTTTCTAATGAAATACTTTGCAAAAGTGTGAACTAAGTCTCCATTCTTGACTGTATTTAGTTCTGTTAACTCTGGAGAGTTGAAAATCTTAGAATTATCCCCCAAAGACTGCCAGGTGAGTCATCCCCAACTAGTTTTTGCCTCTTGTACCCTTAATGATGCCAAAGTCATTTTTTCTAGTGTCTCACAGCTCAGCAAAGGCCTCAAGTTCCTGAAACTGAATCCTGGGGACTTGGACCCTTGTAGTTGTCCATTCTCTCAGTGACTTTATAGGAGATCAAGAGTTGGTTCTCAAGGTCTACAAAAGCCTTCCTCTGAAGCCTGTCTGGCACTGCTTGCCAATTCTTCTAACACCTCGTTTTCACGCCTCTCCAAATGTCCTTTAGAGTTGAACAAGCAAACAAGATAAAAGACATTTATGACATTTAATAGAAACCATAGTCAGAGAATAGTTTCAAAGTCTTTTAAGTAGGCAGCATTAACAGTCCGGAGAGAACTACTTATGAAGTAAAGGTTTCATTTGTTTTTTGGGGATAGAACACAGAGTTTGTCAAGGACTCTTGTTGGAGTTTTGGAATTATGAAGTTGCTGTTTTGACATCCTTGCCCCTGAAGAATTATTAACTGTTAGAATACTCTCACCCACTCAAACTTTCCAAGTTTAGATTCACATTACTATATTTCAGAACAATCACAGCTATGTAGCATAAATGGCAATGCTGTTGTTAAAAGAAAATTTCAAAGCAAAAAATAACAATAAATATATATATATACACACAATAAAGAAAACTTTTGCTGATTTTGAAAGATTATTTCTGCACCAATATTTTAAAAAGTCTATTCTATAGATATCAGGTGCTGGTGAAAAAATAAATCTGTGAGGCTGCAGTTCAGAAATGTGTGATGCTGTCTCACTTGTAGTATCCGCGAGTTGGTATCTGAGCGTGTGAATGTGTGTGTGTGTGTGTGTATGTGTGTATACAAAGAATCTTTTTCCCTGGGAAGAGCAATACAATGGCACCAGACACTACTTTCTTTCAGGGGGAAGGATAGACAAAGATTGGGAAGGGAAGAAGGGGTTAGGAAACAGAATGACAAAGACTATTTACTTCTTCCTATGGGAGGTGCCCAAGCAATTCTTTGGAACAGTGAGTAAAGATGGGGAAAGGAGGAAGAGTAAATACAGCAGGGACCCCTGGGGCAGGATGGCCTTAGGCCATTCACAGCTTTGTACAATAGCATCCTTAGGGCGCCACAGTGTACTTGCACAGGCGATACCAGTTGGATAGCATTGTGATAAAACACTGGATATAAAGTCAAAAAGCCTCAAATTAAAATCCTGCATCTAACATTAACTGGGTGACCCTGAGCAAATAATTTTACCCTTTCTGTTTCCATTTCTTCATCTGTAAAAGGAGATAATAAACCACACCCAATTTTTAGGATCAAATGGTGAAATATTTTTAAAGCATTTTGAAAACTTTAAAGCACCATATATATGTTATCAGTAATCTTTTTATTCCAGGCCTATGTTACTGCTTCAAAACAAAAATCAACCATTTAGACAGACAGATTCAATGTGCAGTTTCGTTTTGAATTCATTTTTCTTTTTAACTGTTACAAAGAAAAGTTCGTTGCAAAGGTGAGGAATATATTTGGAAAGGAAGGTGAAGAAAACAATTAATTAAAAAATTATCTACATTATTCCTTCTATTTCCTTATGTAGCCCTAATTACAATAATCCTTCTTCCTTTCCTTTTCTGCCTCTGTCTACATAGGATATCATATCTTTACCTACAGATGCTCTTAAAAGAATTTTTTATTTATTTTCTTTTGTACCTCTGAACCTTCCCAAGCTAACTTGGAGTTTACTGGCTAGATTTCTTTCTTAAGACCAGCCCTTAAACCAAAAACAAGCTGATTCTCTTAAGTCACCAATAGTCTTAGGCAAAGCCCCATTTGATCATTTTTTGGGTCCCAATTGACTCAAGATTGAAAGTAAAAAGCAATTATTTATGCTTTGGTCAGAAACCCTGAGGACCTTCCCCTCCCAGATTTATTTAGATAGTTTTGTTTTGTTTTGTTTTAAGGACTAGGTGAAAGGGTAGATTCTGTGCCTCAATTGCTACCCAGCCTTAATCACTGAATGGGTGCAGCCTCAGTCAAATGGAGATCTGCTGAAGACCTAAGCTTAAAAAAGGCCATGGGGTCTCTCCCTGCATCCAGGGCCACTTCCAGCAGTCTTGTACCCCTGGCCACTGGACCCAGATGGCTCTGGAGGGGAAGCTGAGGCAGGGGACCTGGCTCAGCCCTCACTGAAATCCAATTTAAGTGCATGTCCCAGCATCACCTCCCTGATATCATGGTCTTTTTCAAAAAGGAAGTACAAACAACAACATTCATTCTGCAACCACTTGCAATGTTGCATCTAATTTCAATAATCCAATGGAACTAATCTTTGGGTTCAACAATATCCTCGGTTACTAAATCCCAATGGCCTTTCATCCCATTTGAGTTGTCAGAAGCTATTGACCAAATCTTCCTCCTGGACACTATTGAAAAATAAATTTTTACTGTCTTATTTTCAAATGCCCTAAATCCTTCCTATATTTCCCCTTCTTTCATTCTATAAATTCAAAAGTAATTCCCATCATTTAATAATTTAGATAATCTTTTTTTGGGAGGGAGAAAAGGAAGTTCCATAGCTCTACTATTTCCTAGGTCTATTTTATGACAATCTGTTTCCAATCCCTAAAACTGGACTATTTATCTCCCATCTTAACCAAGGGTATCTTGTAAAAGCCTATATTTGGCCTTTTTCTCTGTATACCTTTTCTTAGCGATTCTCATTATCTTCTATGGGTTGGTCACTTCTACCAGATGAATCTCAAATCCAGATCCAACTTTGAGCTCCAATCTTACTTTGTTTATTGGGCCTGTCTGACCTTCCCATCTGGACATTCCCATTTGCTTCTGAGAATGAGAAGAATTTATTTTTGTTTCTTCCAAACTTCTGTTTCTGCAGATGGCACTACCATCCTTGCAGGCAACTTGGCTTTCTATCTGTGCAGTCGTAATAACAAATATGCTAGCAGGCCAGGCCACTTTGAAAAGTGTTGGCACAACACATTACTGCTTGGTCATAGGTTCTCCATTATGATTTTCTATGTTATCACTGACTACACAGAATTGATTGTAGGATTTGAGGGACTGAAGTTATTGAAGTCATGAGTACCACATAACTCCTTCTTTAGGGAATAAGGAATCAAAAGAAAAAAAACTAACATCTTTATGAACTCTACTGCTATGTAACACTGAATCACATTAAAACACCAAAAAGTCAGCAGTTCTAAGTATTCCTTGCACAGAGGAATTTTTGGAATAGGTTTCACTTAGAGATTTGGAAATGTCAAAATCCAATCACTGACCCCCAAAAACTTAGTGAATCATATAGTTGTTGTCTTTCCAAAAGATCTTCCAAGACAGTAACTGAAAAGATTTTAAGAGCAGGACACGTAGAGGAAACCATCTTCCTACCTTACTAGTTATAAACTATAGGTCAAATCCTTTTATTTGGGAATTGCAATCACTGGTGCATCACAGTAGAAATGAAATCTTTATTAATTCCAAAAATGAACTTGAAATTGGAGACTAGGGGCTGGGTTCTTTGTGGCAAAAAGAGCCACAGAAAAAGTTGTAATACTGAAAGAACAGGAATTCTCTATTGTGTTCTTGTGTTGTCCTTCAGTAACATCACCAACTGTATGAAATCAAACATTAGTTAAATGGACTTTGTATTTTGACCATTTATTGATTCAAAAAGTGAACAGAAAAATCACCTGCTTGGCTGACACAAAGATAAATGACATGATTTCTCCATTTCAATAGATTAACCTAAATGACAACATAATTATTTTGACATTAACTTTTTTTATTTTTGTATGAGACTTTAAATGAATCTTTGTAATGATTTAATACTGTCAAAATCACATACAGAAGACTGTGATTAAAGCGGAAACATTAAATGAAAGTACAATGCTCAGACTACAAAATTAAAATATAGAGACCTCAAGAATCAGGTCACTTAAACATGACATCATCACAAGACTAGAAATCCAAAATGTACATGTAATATTCCCATGGTATAAAACAACTTAATGCTAAATATCCCTCAATCATGCATGATATAGACTACATTTTAAAAGAACCATTTTTTTCATGTCATATATGGATGATGCATAAAGTAGAGACAAATGTCCACCCATAAATATTCCAAGGATTTTGTTGAGTGTTCTTTCTTTAGGCTAACACTGCCCCAGGCTGCTCAAAAATCAATCCTTAAGGCAAGTCTTTCTGTGTATTCATCTTTCCTCCAACAGTTATATAGATTTTGTTTGTAATTCAGTGAATGGAATGTACATTACAGTGTACAGAGCATTTGGCAGGAAGACAAAACACATTATAGCTAAAACATTTAAGTTTCCTATTTATAGAAATGAAATCACATTTTAATGTATATAAAAAACTATGAATTGATCATTTTATTATATAGTTAACATTTTAATTTTATTTGTGATAAATACCATTTTCACACAAAAGAAAAAACTTTTACAATGTTAAAAACATATGTAGCTCTCAAACACTAGATAACTGCAAATTCATCTTTTTTAACACAGGAAATAGTTTGATTTTAAGTGACTATAATATAGAAATTTGTACAATTGCTTAAAATAAAGATTTTTAAAGTCATATAATCATTTCAAATGATTTCAGAATTACATTCCCTAACTAAAAATGTCAATGCTCTACTTTCTAATCAGTTTGAGTGTGACATTTTAATGGCCTCAAAGACATATTTGATTTTTAAAATATTCCTGTCAATCATAAATATAAGTAAAAAGAACACATCTGTCTCAGAATTTGAAAAATAAAGCACCAAGAACAATAAAAAAAACCAACAAGATATCTTAAGGTACAGAAAAAATTATTTAAAAAAATGTTTGCAATGGAAAAATGCTAATATCTCACCTCTCTTGCTACACTCCCTCCAAAAAATCTATGCTGCTAAACAGAAAAATTCAAAGATGCTCATCAATGACAAAGTAGATTTCTGAGCTATGAATCATGATGTTCAAAAAACAAATGCACCAACCAAAATAACTGTAAGGGTGATGTAATTTTAAGGCAAAAGAAAAAAAAAGCAAATGATACTTTGGTGAATCAGATTTATTAAATATATTTTTCTTCTAGGGATCCTAATCCAGGGTGCGTACGTGCATATGTGTGCATACATACACACATGTATACACACATGTTTGTGTCATACACATATGTACACACAAGCACATACAAATCTAACTACACAGTGCAAAGGAATTCTAATTTTCCCTAAGAGTTTTCACTATAGTTTCTTAAATATTCCAGACCCTGTCTCTTGAACCCTAAGTTGATAAAATAAAAAAAGAACATTTCAGGGATTTTTAGGTCTTCCCAAAATTTTATAAACCTTTAATATAGTCACAAAATCTGAAGTGTTTCATATTTTTCACATAATAAACATAGAATACAGAAGTTGTTCCTAAAAAGTTAAATCCTTATGTAATATTCTACATATATAGCTTTATAACAAGATAAGACATCTTACAAGTACAGTTTACAAGAAAAGATACATTTTTCAAGGCATCCTCAGCATTCTCTGAATTATGACTATGACTAGTGGTAAGACAATTTAACCATCTATCTTCCTGTCAATGCCAAATTTTTATGGTGTGCATAAACTTGTCATTCTTCAGTCATTTCAGTCTTAGGCTGTTCCAGTTCATTCAATAAATCTTTACCAGCTGCTTCTGCTTTAGAGGCAAAAAGAATAGCTCCCTGTTTAAAACCAAGGTTCTTCAAACTTCGGGCATAATCTGCATATACTGCCAGAATTAGTTTTTGTATAGACCAAGGTTAAGGAAGGAAGTAAAAAGTAAAATGGGCTCACCATTAAGTTCCAAACCTTGGAGAAATGCAAAAAATTTTGTAATCATTTTTATTGTAAAGAACACTCTGATCATATAGGAATGCATGAGTCTAAAAAATAGGAGATGATAATGATAGGTGATTAAAAAAAAAAGAGTTTATATCATTTGTGAAGCCTGGCAATTCAGATGGTGTGTATTGTGGCATAATTTATAGAGGGAATATAGAAGACTACATATCAGATACTATGATAATCATTTAAAGCACAATTCTTAGAAAGACTAGAAACAATAAGATGTAATGAACAAGATAATCTGCCCAGTTGTGTTTTATGCACTTCATCATTTAAAAAGATGAACACTTGCAAGAATACGTATTGCTAAAAAATATTCTTTTACTGTAAGAAGCCCTGCCATTTGGAATAAGATTCTTGAACTCAAAGTTATTTTTCTCAGGAATAGATACCAGCTAATGCTTTCATAGGCTACACCCAAGTAAAACTTGGGAAAAGAAACAAGTGAACATTGAGAATGCAGAATAACATATTTATGAGTATATTTCAGTTATATTTTTAAAGTGGGTTAAAAAAAAAGAGTAGGAAGACATTTTAAAACTCCAGAAAGTGGTGTTTTGCAGAAGAGATATCTATATTACTCATGACATTTTATCCATCTACTCCAAAAGATCATGTCATGCAGTCAAACACTGAAAATAAGACAAAAGCTGGAGTTTCTTCAGACTCCACCATTAACTGGATGTGAGAGCCTGGGGAAGTCAGTGTTTTAGTTTTTCATAAGTACAAATAAAGCACCCTCTATCTACCAATTTCTGGAGGTGTTATGCCCCCAAAATTCTAAAAAGTGAGAAAATACATTAAGAAAGAAAAGAAAATACTCATATAATTTCCATCTCAAAAGAAAAACATTAAATTGACTGTTATCAGAATAAAGAAACTAACCATAACTTTAGAGAAGGAAAGAATGAATAATTTTTTAAGCATGGCATAGAAATTTTCAAAACCTTCTCAGATTCTTCAGTATTTGGGATACAATTAACTATAAAACATCTTATTTATCCCAATATTAAGAATAAAAAGTAATGGGATATATTTCTCAGAGGAATACATGAAGCCTCCTTAATCAGAACTATTTATGTATGACATTTACAAAAACAATAAAATCATACAGTCTACCCTTCATCTGTATTTCTTTGTCTGTTTTCTCTATTTTTATGTTAAAAGAAAACCAAAACAAGATCTAATCCTTGTATTTTGTTGCTTCCTGCAATTTTTTTTTTAAGGCCCATGTGACAGCTCCCCTGACTTGCATGTATGTTCCAGTGTTTTCCTTCTCTATCTCTTCTCAAGAAGAGCCAAGGCTTGGGCTGTAGCTAGTTAGACTTCTCTAAGCCAGATCTGTGCATCAGTACACTGTATGGTCTCCCCTCTCCAATATAGCCTATGGTACCAGTTCTGAAGACAAAAAATGGGCAGCAATTTTCATTTCTACCACCCCCTACCCATAACATAAACAAACACTCCAGGGCAAAGGATATTTGTGTCTTCAGTTACTTCAATTGTGTCATACTTTAGACAAGCTTCAACAAATAAGGCAGCTCTATCAAAATACCTCATGCTGGCAAATAGAAAGAAAGGGGTTAGTATTCAACTTGAGAACTTTCAGCTAGGAAGTGTAAAGTGGGAAAAAGAGCATTATTCCACATACTTATACAAAGACATTCCACAAATTATTTTTGTGAATGGTAATGACACAGAACTTTGTTTCAGTGAAAACTCTTTTCCTTTATTCTGTTTGGGGGAAATCTTCACTATTTTTTAAGCAAGTGATCTTTCTCCTGAAGAAAACTATTAATCAGCCCTCCTTTTAAGCCAAGAATGAAGTATACCATATTCTATAAATATTTCTCTTCAAGTTTGACTTACTCAATAGGCCTGGTAGGATCAGTCAGGATGTCACACAAGATAAGCACTTAATATGTGGCTCCCTCTACTGTTGACTAAGAAAATAGTTTTTGTCCCCAAAGCCAAATTATTCTGTATTGGAGATGGAGATGGCTTTATCAATAGAAAAACAGTAAAGAAGACATAACACCAGCTATCTTCTTTTGCTACTTCATCATAAAAAGAAATGCAGCTGATCTAGATATTTCTCATGAATTTTTCTCAAGTAGAATGTGAGCTTTTGGGGACTGCTCCATTTTTCTCTGTGTTCTCAGCACCTGGCACTCAGTAAATTCATAAGGAATTTTTTCCTTTTTTTCATAAATATGAAATGATAGGCACTCCTACTTAAGAATCCCACAAGAGTACCACATTTCTGATGAATATTGAGTTATTCCCCATCGTAGGTTCTGTGTAGTTTGTTTCACTCCCCTAAATGTAGTTACTTCTGAGTCAGTATGCAGCAATGAAGGGTTAGGACTCAGAACCAGAAAAGACCTATGGCTCAAGTCTTCCTGACACAAACTGGCTGTTTTAATGTTGGAAAGTCACTGAATTTCTTAGCTCTCTAGGCAAGTGAGATACAGTTTGACAGAGGGTGCTTCCTGATCTGGGCTCTGCCTAAACCAATGGAATCCCATTCTGGTGTCTAGCCTACACTGTCCTTCTGAACACTACACTATATAGTCATAACAGAAACAGTGCTAATTTGGCGCCACTAATGACCTTAGCTGGGATTCTAGTTCTGATCCAGATTATGCTATTTATTTTAAGCCTTAGCTCAATCCCCTTGTCTGTAGAATGGAAATTATAATAAAATGTGTAGAACAAATCTCATAAGATTCTTTAGAAAAGTAATTTGTAAGCTTTAAAGTGCTAAAGAAATAGATGTAACCTCTTAATTTTTGTCCGATGTGGACGTATTTTATTCATTATCAAAATATTTCTGAATTTTAGTCCTATTTTTCAAAATGCTTTTATACTTAAATTGTAAAGAGAAAAAACTTCTGAATTGATATTTACATGGAAGTAACATTTACTTCAGAACCCACACCTACTAAATGAGTAAAAAAAGAACTGATTAAAACACTCCTGGATTTACCTGTGTAACATCTCCACCACTCTTGTAAAGCAGCCTAGGGACAAAAGGACCAAGATGGCCTTTGATTTCTGATTGACTTGTGGAGAGCAAAGATGATCAACCCATCGTTTCAAAACGTCAGCACATTCCTCTGAATTTAAACGAACCTTTATAAGGTGTCCAAAGTAAAACAAAACAAAAGGAACACGATATTTACATGAAACTAGATCTCACTCTAGATAACTACAGAGAAAACAACTGGCCTTTAATCAAGTTCAGTTTGCCCCCATTTCAGTATTATTCTTTATTGAAAGTAGTGACAATGATACTATTTCTAAGAAATAAAAGGCATTTTTATAATCAAAAAAATATAAGACTTAGGAAGAAAGTTGCCAAAAATATAATTGCACAAAATGCTTTCAGCACTAAATGTTTTAATATCCCAAGTCAAAAGCTCAATGAAATTTTATATATAGTAATTTAAATTACTAATTACTTACTTTTGCAAGCCAGGCTGCTCGATTCCATTCACCATATGTCTGTAAATAACGGCAGGCATCAGCAGCTTTGTCTATGAGACAGAGTAACTGAACTCCCTCTGGAAAATTAAATTATAAGAAGAAATCAAATAAAAATTTTCTTAAAATTAAAAAGTTGTTCCTATTTCTTGGAATCAAGAAAATTCATTGTATGTTAAAAACCAACATTTTGCTAGATTCTATGGGCTCATGTAGCTTGCTTTAGTTTCCATTTTAAAATTTGAAGATGAGGTTTGAAGAAAATTTCTAGAATAGTATCATTGCTACTTCCCTGAAGCAACTAATATAAAAAGCACAAATATGGATGAAGTCTGTAATGGTAAAAATAGAAGATATAAGAATAGCTGTTTTTCATTTACAAACACATACGAATAATGAGTTTTTCTAGGATGCCTTTTTGCTTGTTTCCCCAAGTATAAAAATACAAAAGATAGATTCAAAAAATCATTTTAATCAAACATTTTTGCCACAATCAAATGTGTTGGTTTACCAGATTTTTAGGTTGTAGATCAATGAATAAAGGATTATATGATATATACACACACACAACAGCTTACCTGCCAACTTGCCATTGGCTATCATATTGGTAGCAACCAACTTAATGGTACTCTGAGAAGGGCCGGATGAGGTGACGGTTGTCACCAAACAAGCTTTCAGTGAATCACAGTAATAGTGCTGATTATCTGCACTGGTTTCCAAAAGCAACTGCACAGCTCTGTCAGTCTAATAAGTAAAGAAAAAATTTCTCTAAATATGAGAATTCTCCTGGAAATGTGAGCTTTTTTACTTAGAATTAAATAAATGATTGTTGAAGAGTATATCTAGAAGAGAACTCTTAGTCTTAAAATATATTTTATTTATCTAGGCAAGAATGGAACTAAACATGGTATCACTTTTTTGAAGTTCATAAAAAAATATCGTGCCTAAATTTACAAATAACTCAAAAGCAACTAATTTTCAGCTTTGTGTGAAAATAACTTAAAATGGAAAGAATTTATTGGGAAATGAATATAATGTTTAAAAAAAATCTTTTTATATAAGAAGGAAAAACTAAAAATCAAAAGATTTAAACAAATAGCTGTTTTGGGGGGAGAAGGGAGGCACATACTAAGCATTTCTACCACTAATGTAGATAGGCATTTTGTCTCTATTTTAAAATCTTAGACATATGCCTGAGGGGCCAATGTAAGAGATAAAATATGAACCAGGTCTTCCTGACTCTTTGCCAAATTGTCTCTCTATTTGATTTTGAATAGGTAAGAAAAATATCTTCTCCTTAAACTACATAGGTTTACTTTCTAACAGAAAATAATTTCCACTTTTTTTTTTTTTTAAATCAAAAAGGAAGATATAGTAAAGAGGAGATCTCGTCATTCTTAATATGTAGGGGTTTATTTCAGGGAAGCCTACTTATACTTGCATAAGCTGATGCAGAGTAAAGTGAGCAAAATTAGGAGAATAATTTGTACAATTACAACACTGAAAAATAAGAAAAAAACCCAAATTGGAATGATGTAATGATAACTTTGATCAATGAAATGACCAGTCACAACCCCAGCGACAGATGACAGGGAGTGATAGACCCAAGGTACAAATAAGATACATTTTTGGAAATGGAAAATTTGTGGATTGATTTTGTGAGAGTATGCTTATTTGCTGTAAGGATTGTATTTTTATTTTTCAGTGGGCAGAGGGGATGAGAATATGATCTAAATGATGGTTTCCCCCCCAACAAAAGCTAGTATTCATATGGTGCTTTTAAAATTTGCAGAGTATTTTATTATTATCTGATTTCATCTTCACGACAAACTAGTGAGGTAGACACAAATAAGGAAAATGAGACTGAGAGGTTAAGTGAATTGCTAATGATTACCACACATATAATAATTTCATGTATAATCCTCTTTTTCTGTTCTATTTTGTAATGGATTTTTTTTTTGTTTTCAATAAATACAGAATAACAAATTTTGAAAAGTACAATCTTGAAATAATTTCATTCAACATAAAAAACACTCATAAAATTTTAAAGGTTCATATACCTGACCCAAAAGAAGGAGCTGGTCTGCACACTTCCTTGTATGATCATAAGTTGACCGTTTTACTTCTTGCAGATTAACCCTTTCCAGTTGAAATTTCTATAGAACAAAATTATTTACTGAAACTTAGATCACAAGTACATCAGACCTTCAATATTACAATGTAAAAATCATAGCACTTGGTGATTGAAACAATTTTATTAAATGTTTCTTTGATTCATTAGCTGTTAAAAGACCAAGTGTGTTACTCCCCATATGAAAAAATAGGCTTGTATAGAGTTTGGAAATAAGAGACATAAAAATGTTGGGTAAAGCTTTAGTTAGATCTAGAATAGCAATGAAGTTCAAAACCAGCAAACTTCAAAGAAGTTAAAAATATATATATATTTTAGTTTAATGATCTAAAAAAAAGAAAACTGCAAGAAAATTTGGAGTTAAGCATTTGAGAAGCAGGGCCAATGAAAGAGATATATACTGTATCTGCTGGTTTTGTTTGTTTTTTCCCTGGGACAAATTAGGATTCAACTGGCATGGATGATAGGAACCTATGTTTGGAAAGGACTATGATGTAAAAATCAATCAATCAGCAAGTATTTTACAAAGTACCTAGTAAGTCCCAGGCACTATGGAAACGAAGACATTTCCTAGTGCAATAACTATGTTCACTTATCCATTTCTGGGATGTGCTTGAATAGTTTGTATTTCAGGGTTTTCAGGAGTTCCAAGTAAGGGGAATTAACCAGGCTTTGTTTCACTTTGAGAGTTTTGAGGAAGTAATAGCATTTTAGAAAGGGCTGAGAAGTGTGGTAGAAACAATTGTCTATCCAAAGCCATTAAAGACAAGCCAGCAAGTCATCATCAACCCTATTGATCTCATCCTGGAAGAAATGTGTCAATTTTTCGACAAAAGTGTTTACAGAAATTGATACATTGTCTTTTGAATTATTTACTATAAGAATTTGCATTTCATAGTAAGTGAAGATAATAAATGTAAGGTAATGAGAATGTTAGTTTTTATAATTATATACAACAAATAAAACTCCACTATATTTTCCCAGCACACAAACTACTTGCTGGGGGGGAGAGGAGTAATATGGTTAATAATATCACTTTGGTAGCTGGATGGAGAATGGATTAAAATATAAAGTGATGAGGCAAGGAACTAACAAGGAAGCTATTATAACAGTCTACTGAAAAAATTATAAACATTCAATATTATAATTTTAAAAAAATTTAAAGAAAAACAACAATACCTGAAAATACGAATTTTCACAGAGTATGTCATAACAAATATCCAATGGGTTGGTCACTTTTTCCTGAGACAGGGAAATATTATCAGTGTCTGTTATGCTCTCCGATTTTTCCTGGGATAAACTGTGCAAATAGTGGGCAGCCACAGTCCAGAAATGCAGTTCTGATTCATCACCATATAGCCTGAGAAGTGAAAATCAAAGCCAGGGTACAGATACATATCTACAAAAAAATTTCATGAAGCCTCAGCCCCTTCAGACCACCCAGCAACATAGTAAGCTATAACACTCCAGAGCTATCATCCATAGAACTCCCTCACAATATTCAATACGTATCTTGACATGGTGGGTAGCTATGAGAATGACAAGTCTTTTAAACATATCCTATTTGTCTGCAGCTATCTGCCTTCGTTTCCAAGTTTAAATTCTTGCCTTTCCCTGTACAAGGGAGCATCCTTTTAATAGCTAAACCATACATAATTGATTATAATTCATTTATAAATGAAAAATTTCAGGACTTGTGGAAATAATCGGGTTAATTTCTATCAATAATACTTTCTGGCTGTATATCTAGAAACAAAGAAATTATACTCTCTTTGAGTCTTGGTTTCTCCATCTGCAAAATGGAGGGGATAATGGAGTTAACAGTACCTATCTCATGGGACTGTTATGAGAAGTAAATGAAAAAAATGTATAAAAGATTTTTTTAACATATAAAAGATTTTTAAGTCTAGAAAACTATCAGTTTCACATTACAATATAACGTTTTCACTGAGTTAGTGGTTACATTATTTATAGAAAGCAGACACAGTTTATATTCTGAACTTTATACTGAAACTTTTAAATAAGAAGCTAAACTTGCAAAAGGCTACATATGGTCACTTTTCAAGATACACATTTTTGTTTTAAACATGATGTAATATTAATGGAAAGTGGGGTGAATTTGAAAAATAGGATTTGAATCCTATCTCTGTCACATACTACATGTCTAACTTCAGATAAGTTATTTAATCTCTTAATTTTTAATTTTCTAATATTTAAAACTATGAGATTGGATAAATGGAATTTTTAGGTTCCTGTGAACATTACATCTTATGATATGGTCTTTAGATGTTGTTGATGGTTTAGATTTTTGCTAAGAAAGCAATGTAATGTAAATTGGAAATGTAATAATAATATAAATAGGAATATGCTGATACAGACAGGCACACTAATACAGAATTGATAGAGGTATGAAATGGCCCAACTATTCTGGAAAGCAATTTACAAATATTCTAAGAAAGTGACTTAAAAACCCCCATCTACAGACTCAGAGATTCCACTGTTAAGCATATACCCCAAGGAAATCATAAACAGAAAGAATAAGTGCTATATTCACCAAAATATTCAGAGCATAACTTTGTGATAGCATTCTACTGAAAATAAAGTCAATGATCAATGATTAGAGAATGACTAATCATGATGCAAGAATATAATAGACTATTACTACTCCATAAATAATGATGGATATGAAGAATTCAGAGAAATTTCCTATATGATATAGACTGAAATGAGAACAGGAAAATAATGTCAAAAGAAAAAAAAAAACCTGAAAGTGAATGCTGTATAATAATAATCACCAAGCTTGGCTCCTAAAAAGGGGTGAGAAAATCCATCTATCCTATTTCATTGCACAGGTCAGAGACTATGGGTATAGAATACTACAAATGATGGTGGACATATTCATAGTATTTCTGCTTTAGCTAGATTTTTCTTTTTAAGTCTTTGTTGAAAAGGCTAGCCCTTTAGGTAGTAGGATAAAGGGAAATATTCAGAAATTAATAAAATAAAAATAAATAGCATTCATGTATTTTCTAAATTAACATTAGGATTAAGGTCTTCTTAACTAAATGAAGGCACTGGGTCAAATGATACTTGAAGTTCCTTCCAAATTTTGGATACTATGGCTCCTAAAAAAAGCTCAAAAGCAAACACAAAATTATTGTGTCTTGCCTGAAGTTTACAGAAAATCCATCAAGTATACAATGTTACCTGGCAACAAGTAGGCATCTTTGCAAGATTGTAAATTCAGGATCAAGTAAGAGCCTCTTCAAGTCACTGCAAATAGGAAGCCAAACCAACATAAGACACAGAATTTGAGGTAAACAGTAGAAAAATAAGAATTCCAAATGGCTGATAGTTACTAGAGATATATTTTTATAATAAAAAATCCTAAGCAAAATATTCAATACCAGAGAAACAGAAAGAAATTATTATTCCTTAACGCTGAAATGTTACCAAAGCTTAAATACTTAAAGATATTTATAAATTCCACACTTTGCCTAATGGATAACATATCTGGCATGAACAATTTAGGGTAGATAGTAGTCCTATAAGTTACTTCATGGTGCTGTGAGGTTCTCTTCACACTGGTTAACTCTTGCAATATTTCCAATTCATCATTTTTTTAAAATAGTTAAAATTATAGGAATAATACAATTATTGACATAATTGTGATTTTGACAATTTTTAGGCAAAGAATATGCAGAGAAGAGTAATTTTCAGTATTTATTTTGAAATTTTCTGGGTTATCTGGAGAAGAGATAGTATTAATACAACTAAATATGAGTTTTAGACTTTATTAATCTAAGTCAAACATAGGGGCATAGATAATTTTTAAGAAAAATCTATATTAATTTCAAATACAACAATATCTAGATACTGATATTAATGTTATTTTGAATGATGAAATCCAATAAATCTGAGTATGATTAACTTACTAAATGACACAATTCTGTATGATAATGTCTATAATAAACAAAATGAATTGATTTTTATCTTTACCAATTTTCTATAAATCTATTTCTATATTGATACTATCAGATTAATTTAATAGTGTAATACTAACTTGCTTAATACAGATTTCTCTGTTACAGCAGACATATGAAAGCAAGCTTTCTAAAAAAAAAAAAAGCTGGTTCTCAAGGAGCAGATTATTGTTGCTTGTAGTAATATAAAATTTAGGAAAAAATACAAATTAGCCTGCTTTGTTCTTTCATAGTTTCATGATTCAAACAAAATACATTTAAAGAATGCTTACTTAGACAAGGAATTCAATTGTTCTTGAAGCTGATTTTTAACATCTTCATTTTCTGGATATTCACTGCAGAAAATACTTAAAGTTAACTACAGTATACATAGGATCTGTTCATATAAAAGCCCATTTAAAGAAAATATTAATAACTATTTTCTGCAAGATTTTTATTGGGATCTTGAGTTCACACATGGCGCATGTCTCATGAAAAGTATTCTATATTGATTTACTAGTGTAGAAACAAAAGGAAATAAGGAGTTTGGTTTATGATAACTCTTTGTGAGCATTTCTAAATTTTCTAAATGTTCACTAACAAACCCTATAAAGATATTTTAGAATTTGTCCAGGAATGATAGTTAAACTCAAGGGCCTATTATCTTCTGGGTTCCATTTTCTTCTGTTTCTGAAGAATAGAACAATATTTGCTCTTCTTCAATTCTGTGCTTTATTTATCTCATTCTGCATGATTTTTTATGTAACACAGATTTACCAGAATGAAAAGAATGACATCATAGCTGGAAAATAATCTGACAGTAACAGACAATACTTATGGAAATTAGAGATAATAAACTTGTGAATTCTTGTTTTAAAATCAGAGTTCAGATTATAATTCAAAATTAATTTTTTAGAAATTTTAATATAGTCTCTAATGAACATTCTGAGTATAGTTTTGAAAAAAATTAAATTCTATTCAATCTTACCTAAAATTTTTAAAAAAATATTTTATTTACTTTACTAATTTTCCCAATTACATTAAATTTCTTATTTTTTAAAAATTGAGTTCCAAATTCTCTTCCTTTCCCCTACTCTTCTGCCACCTATTATAAGTCATTCACAATTGATTAGTATATGATATTGATATTACTATGTGCAATGTACTCTTCACTTCACTTTGCATCAGTTTGTATAAAAGTCTCTGCAGATTTTTCTGAAATTCACTTGGTTCATCATTTCTTACACTATAACGGTATTCCATTACGATGATACATCAGAGGTTTTTTTTTTTAAGCCATTCCCCAAATTGATAGGCATTCCCTCAATTTCCAATTCTTTGCAACTATAAAAAGAGCTGCTATAAATATTTTTGTCCATGTAGATTCTTTTCCCTTTGATTTCTTTGGGATGTAGAACTAGTAGTGGTATTGATCGGTCAAAGTACATGCAGTTTTACAGCCATTTGGGCAAAGTCCCAAATTGTTCTAAAGAATAGCTGTACCAGGTCACAACTCCACCAACAGTGTATTAGTGTCATAATTTTTCCATATTTCCTTCAGCATTTATTTTCTTTTTATGTCATGTTAGCTAATCAGATAGATGTGATGTGGTGTCTCAGAGTTGTTTTAATTTGCAATTCTATAGTCAATAGTGATTTGGGACATTTTTTGATGTACTTACTGACAAGCTCATTTCTTTTTCTGAAAACTACCTTTCATATCCTTTGATCCCTTGTTAGAGAATGGCTAATCTTTTTTTATAAATTTGGCTCAGTTTCCTCTGTTTGAGAAATGAGGCATTTATCAGAAAAATGTTTTGTAAACATTCTTCCCCCAGTTTCTTGTTTTCCTTCTAATTTTGGCTAATTGATTTTCTTTCTGCACAACCTTTTTGGTTTCATGCAATCACTCCACTTTTCCCATCATTTTCTATGATCTTCTCTATCTTATTTGGTCATAAACTCTTCCGTTTTCTATACATCTCATAGTAAATTTTTCTATACTCCCTAACATTCTTATATATAAACTGGTAATACATTTTGAGCTTATTTTGCTATGCAGTATAAGATGTTAGTCTATGCTAAATTTCTTCCAAACAGTTTTCCAATTTTCTCCACAACTTTTGTTAAATGCTAAAGTTTTACCCCACAAAACCTGGATCTTTGGGTTTAACAAATACTAGATTACTATGGTCATTTACAACTTTGTATTGTTTACCTAATCTATTCGACTGATCCACTACTCTATTTCTTAGTCAGTACCAGATCATTTTCAAGATTACCGTTTTGTAATACAGTTTGACATCTGGTACTGTAGGCCATTTCCTTCACACATGAATTCTTCACTAGTCTCCACTATGGTGTCAAAGATTTCTCCTTCTGATCTCCTAAATTGCCTTGGGCTAGAAAAATGTCTCACTCTGATCTTTTGTTGGCTTTGCTATTTCAGAAACTGATTTGAGACACTATTTTAAAGTTGTTTGGATTACCCAAATGATAAATGGTCAAAGGATATGAACAGACAATATGAAAAAATTAAAGTCATCTATAATCATATGAAAAAATACTCTAAATCACTATTGTTTAGAGAAATGCAAATTAAAGCAACTCTGAGGTACCACCTCATATCTCTCAGATTGGCTAAGATGACAGGAAAATAAATGATAAATGTTGGAGAGGATATGGGAAAACTGGGACACTAATGCATTGCTGGTGAAGTTGTGAAATGACTGAATTGTGACAATTTTGGAGATCAGTTTGGAATTATGTCAAAAGGGCTATCAAACTGTGCATATCCTTTGATCTAGCAGTGCTACTACTAGATGTGGATCCCAAGGAAATCATAAAAGAGGGGAAAAGCACCTACATGTGAAAAAGTGTTTGTAGTAACTCTTTTTGTGGTAGCAAAGAATTGGAAACTGATAGTTGATGTCCATTAATTAGAGAATGAGTGACTATGTCATGGTATATGAAATTAATGGAATATTATTGTTCCAAAAAATGATGAACAAGCTGATTTAGAAAGACCTGGAAAGATTTATATGAACTGATGCTGAGTGAAACAAGCAGGACTAAGAATATATTGGACAGTAACAGCAAGAATGTGTGATGATGAACTATGAAAGACTTGGTTCTTCTCAGTGGTTCAATGATCCAAGCCAATCCCAATTAACTTTGGATGGAAAATGCCATCTGCATCCAGAGAGAGAATTATGGACACTGAATATAAATCAACACATGTTATGTTCACTTAAAATTTTTTTTTCCTTTTTTTTTCTCTTAATGGTTTTTCCCTTTTGTTCTGATTTTTCTTACCTAATATGATCCATAAGGAAATGTGTTTTTTAAAAAATATATGTACATGTATAACCAGAAAAAAAATAAATTAAAAAAAATTAAAGTTGTTTGAAAAGGAATATTAGGAAAATCGAGCTGAGTGATTGCTCTATTTGTCCATCTTGGTTCTATCCCTAAGAATTTCAGCTAACATTTTTAACACATTTTTAATGTAAATAAACCATTTTTTCTGCCTTATGGGAAAAAATGGACTCAGTACATAAGTTTTGTTATGGAATTTTAAAGAAGAAATTGTCTGTTTCATGCGGGCCAAGTAAATTTTCATTACACCTTTGTGGACAATAAGCAACTATGCAATCCATGTCAATAAATTATTGAGACTCTCTCAGAGAAATCTCCACTATTCTATATCACTATCACTACATCACTTATGTTTTTGTACCTTCCATATCATTTACCAATACTGTAGGTATTAAATAAAGGCTTACTTAACCTCAAAACCAATTTTAATATTTGTTCAATATTATTTAGTATTTTAATAAGTGGATCAACAATTTTTCTTTAGTCTATGAAGTCTTCACTAGCCCTATTCACTTCTTTCCATATATTCCAAGTCCTCTGACTACCCAATATTATGAAGCTACAAAGATCCAAAAACAATACAAAGTACTCAAAATTTTAATCTTGTCCCCAAACTTCTATCAGACTATTTTATATTTCACTACTTTATTTTCTTTAATCTCCTTATTTCCTATAGGCCAATTTTATTATTTCTTTCAGAGACTGGATAAAAGTAGGGGCAAAAATGAAAATATAAAAGTCTTACACATGTGAAATGTCCAAAGAGTATTGTTCATTCCATGGCTGGTGTAGCAAGAAAGCTTTTAAAGCTAAGGCAGCCCTTGGGACAAGGAGATAGGGACACCACACAGGTTCTGAAAGAAAACAAAAGGCTTTCTTTTCCAAATGTAAAGATTACATACAAATTCTTAATGTTAAAATATATACAGCTAAAGCTTATATTTAAGGAAAAAATAGTAGCGGCCATTTATATTATTATTGATAGCACCTTGTACACAGTTTTTCTGAAGGTACATTAATTTGCTAAATAACTCTTTTCTTAATATATCTTTCAATCAAACCTCTTTTCTTCAATGTTGGTGACACATTTATTGTTTTGTCCATACCTGTGTGAATTCCAAATGTAGAAATACCTGTTTACTGGTGCACATAATCAAGGCTTATAGTCTTTGCCTGTGGCAGTGAAAGGTTAAGCAACTTAATATGGTTATATACCCAGGATGTGTCAGAGGGAGGACTTGAATCAAGGTTTTCTTGACCCCAAGGGTGGCCCCCTGCCTATTTCACCACAGTCTCTCATAACATAATCATTACCATACTTTTATATGCTATGATATAGTTAACATTTATTTTAAAAAAAATTAATAGCAACAATAATACACTGTTGCATATCTCTTTATGAATTACAAAGTGCTTTCCTCACAAAATCCTTATGTGATGGCATATGAAATTAATGGAATATTATTGTTCTATAAAAATGATGAACAAGCTGATTTAGAAAGACCTGGAAAGATTTCTATGAACTGATGCTGAGTGAAACAAGCAGAACTAAGAATATATTGGACACGGTAACAGCAAGAATGTGTGATGATCAACTATTTCTTCCATTTTGCATGAGGAAATAAACTTATTTAAGAGAATACTCTGAGTAAGACTCAACCCTCAAAAGCTATCAACCTTATGACACTCCCCTTTGCCATAAAATTCTCTCTCCCATTTTGTACTTCCTCTTAATTCTGAGATCTCTTAATAAAATGTGACTGTTCATTTTATTGTCCACCAAGACACTGTGACCCTACAACAGACCAGATCACCATGATGCTGAACGACTCTCTCTGTTCCCAATCTCTTGCCTTTTCCTCTCTTAGGCTCTCTCATTCCTCCTGAGCCTCCTCTTGACCTCCAGTTCTTCCTCTGGATTCATGTTCTGCTCTTTCTTTTTTTTCCCCCAAAATTCCCCTGTTCAGCTGCGTGCTTACTCCCATCATCCTCGTTCCTCTCTCTATCAGCATTCATGCCCGGGCCATCTCCTATGCAGCTGAAGGCCCCCGGATGTCATACCTTGAATCAGTTAAAATGTCATCGCCTGCCTTGACATAAGCTCCATGGCTGAACAAGAGCCCTTTCAACCTCTCACTCCTACCAGAAGGTAGTACAACCTTTCTCGCTTGAGGTTCCACTGCCAACTGCAGCTCCCTGTAGAAAACCTCAGCTCCTCCATCACGGAGAACCTTGCCTCCCAGCCCCCACTTCCCTCCTGTGTGCTAGCCTCCCAGAAAGCAGCAGGTCTCCTTACTGCCAAGGCCTGCTCTTACACATCTGTCTGTGCCTGTGGCCTCAGCCTTCTTGAAGCCTTGGACATGGTCCGTCCTCTACTATTTTCAAGTTGAAACATGACATTTGTGCTGCATGCAGGCGGCGTGGAAGGAGAACTCGCCTCAGAATCAGAAAGCTTTGGTTCCAAGTTGTGCCTTTTAATACACAAGCAGTGGGCAGAGAAGGAGAAGTGAGGAGCGATCTGACACTGCAACCATCCAAGCAAGAGGCGATATGGACGTGAACTCAAGGTGGAAAGTGTGAGGCATAAAGGGGTGCGATGGGGGTAGGGATGGCAAGAGTCAACAATAAGTGAGAAATTGGAAGCAAGAGAGAGAAAGGCATCCTTTTTGTTAATGACAAGAAAATAATCCTGGAACACTTGAAGGATGAGGGTATCTTCAAAAGAATAGTTTGGAAAATTTGGAAAAAAAAGTTGGGTGTTGAGGAAAAAAAGAATAAGGTCTGTTTTGGATATGCTGAATTTGAGATGCTACTAGGACAAACAATATGAAATGTCTAATAAACAGTTAATAATGCTGAACTAAAACCACAGGAGAAAACTGTACCAAAGCTCCATCTGAGGCTTGTGTCTACTCTTTCATCAGCATCTGAGGTTTCTTTATCATCTTTGTGCAGATAATGCACAGATCTAGTTTTCTCCTGTAGCTTAAATGATGATCCAGTAAAGAAGAATGTGTTGGAACAGTCACATAGGTAGGAGAACAAGGATGAAGCAGCATTACAAAAACAGGGAGAAAGTAAGAATGCTTAACAGAAAGAAAAAGGGTGATCAACAATAAAAATGCTGCAGAGACCTCAAAGATGAAGACTGAGAAAAGACCTTTGTTAATAAAAAGATTGGTAACTTTGGTGAAAACAGTTTCGGTTCAGTAATAAGACTGGAAGTCAGATTAAAGGGTTAAGAGGTTAGTTAGAAGAGAGGACGTAGAGGCAACAAATGTGTCTAGACAATTTTTTCTTAGAGCATAATGAGGAAAGGAGGATAATTCCTTTGATTTACCATCAGATAATTGACAGAGGGAGGGGAGTAACATACATAAAAACCCTAGAAGAAATTAAAGCTTTGAAGGAAAGAATTTCAAGAAAAATAGCTTCAATAAAAATCAACAGATTCTTTAAAAAGTAGAATGGAACAAACAGAAGCCAATGACTCTATAAGTCATAAGTAAATATTAGAACAAAATCAAAGGATTAAAAAAAGGCAATATAAAATATATAATATAAAAATAACTCATGAGGAAAATAAATCAACAAGAGATTGTTGATGAAATAAATGGATTCTCTGAAAGCCGAGATTAAAAAACAAACAGGACACTGTATTTCAGTAATTAATAATTGAAAATTGTCCAGAACTATGAGAACTAGAGGACAAAGTCAAAACTGAAAGAATCCACCAATCACCTCCTGAAACTTTTGAAAAGAAAAGTTCCAGGAATACAATGGCCAAGATCCAGAGCTTCCATGTCAGAGAAAGAATACTACAAACATCCAGAGAGAAGGTTCAAATACCAAACAATAATATTCAAGATCATAAGAGCTAGCATCTTTAATCATATAAGTGTGAGAATATCCTAGAATATGATACACCAGGGGCATTTAGATAGTACAGTGGATAAAGTCCTGGCCTTGAAATCAGGAGCACCTAAATTCAAATCTGGCCTCAGACACTTAATATTTCCTAGTTGTGTGACCCTGGGCAAATCATTTAACCCTAATTGCCTCAGGAAAAAAGAAATGTTATTCTAAAAGGCAAAAACAATAGGTTTACTTAAATTAAAAAAAAAATTTACTCTGCAAAGCAGATTATAACTACAGTGGGGGAAGGGGGGAGGGAGGCTCACAGAGGGGAGGAGATATGGACCTTTCATGGATTAAAGGATTTTGAAACATTTATGATGAAAGGAAATGAGTAGAAAATCTCAAGTAACAATACAAGAATCAAGAGGAACACTGAAAGGTATATTTTATTTGAGTCATTGGAAAAGGGCTATATGATGATGAAGAGTTAAGTAGAAACAAGTATCTCTGCAGAACAATAATGAATTTAGAGTGAGTTTAAATAAAAACCAGGAGACTTTGAGTTCTCTCTGATGGTTTTGAAAGACAAAACAGAAAGGAAGATAAAAAGTATATTATGTTAGAAAGGAGGAAGTAGTTGTAACTTGCAATTTGTCATACGTGGAATGGATGAGAAGAGCAGAGAAACAAGGAGGAAGAGGTTGGATGTGCAGACATATGATGAAACTGAAACAAACAAAAGTTAAATGTACAACAATCTGGTGCAGAAACACATTAAACTGAACAAGGAAACAAGTGAGGTTAGTTGAAAGGAGTTAAGAGTAAATATAATATTAAGGAGGGAACAATTTCTCACAAAACAAAATAACTAATCCTAAATGAAGAATTAAAAGAAGGGGGAAAAAAATGAAAAAAGCCTAAATGGGAGAGGGTAATTTTAGATTGCTTCTTAGCTGGAGAAGTGCTGAACAGATTTTATGTGTGAATGTCACAAAATATTGTGCCATAAACAATGACAAAGTATCGTTTCAAATAATCCTAAATAGTATGAACTGATACAAAATGAAGTGAGCACAATCAGGAAAACAATTAATATAAGGGCAACAAGATTATAAAGAAAAACAACCTTGAAAAGTTAAAAATTCTATCTCATTTAATGCTATGACCAACCACATCTTCAGAAGACCTGTGATAAAGTACGTTACTCTCCTCCAGACAGAAAAGTGATGGTCTCAATTAAGGTGCATTTCTAGACTTAGCTAGTGTGTGGATTTGTTTTTTAGTCTTGTTTACAAATTTTGGGCTTTTCCCCTCTTCTCTTAGTTTCTGAGGACAAGGGGAATTTAGTAATAGTGACAGCAAAAAAAGGGGGCCATTGAAACATTTTTTTTTCAAAATGAAGAGCAGAAGTTTGAAAGAAGTACAGATAAGCAAGGCAGTTTTGAAATTAATAGGTATAATTTATTATGATTTTTTAAAAGCAAGTAGTATAAAACAGAAATTCATGAAACCATGAAATTTTTTGTTGTTATATGTTATGCTATGATACTCTTTTTCTCATGTTTAGAATTACTTTTTTTTAAAAGATTATATGTATGGCCTTTTAAAAAGTATATGTAGTGCTACCTCTCTATTAGAGATTAGAGTGATGCCAAGGAATTCTGAGATGAAGAAATAAGGAAAGGAAGAATATCATGATGGAGATGGAAACAATTTTTTTTTTTTCATGGAAGTAACATTAGATTCTAGGCTGAGCGTGAGGTAAATAGTTGTGGGAGACTTGATTTAAAAGAGAGAGAAAATTTGGAATAAGTTCTGTGGATGGTGGAATAAAGAATCAATTAGGGAAAAGTAAAAGGAGTATCTTGTTTCTGAGAGCCCAGATGGAGATAATGTGTAAACGTGTGCTGCAGCCAGTCAGCTCAGTTGTGTGTCTCTTCCAGCTCCATTCAGCAGTGCATGCGGAGGAGGTCAGAGGTCAGGGCTTGGCAAAAGATAAGCAGAACTAGGTCAAACATTCAAGATATTCAAGATGAAAGGACAATGTCAAGTTGAATTTTCAACTATATGTTTGAAAGTGGGACAGAAAGGTTGTCGGACCAGGAAGAATATTCTGAGAAGTACTAGGGAATAGAGGAACTTGAGGTCAAAATGAGAATGAATAATTTTAGGAGGAATAACAGGAAGAGGTTGAATGATAGTATATGATAGAGAAGTTTCTGATTATGGAAATAAAAATGTTGGGGTAAGTGGAGAAATTTAGGGTATAAACATCTTTGTCTGTGGCTGAGATAGAAGAGTAGGTTATGGGGGTTGAGGAGACTAAGAAACTGGTTAAGATTTTTGAGAGATCACTGACATGTCCTATTATAGGGGCAGGAGAGAGAGAAGAGATGAAGACAGTGAGCCGGTTACCGAACTTGAAAGTGATCTTATGAGATGGCCTCAATTCAGTCTTTATGGATAGATAACTCTTGACTTCCATGATAATGATCCTTCCTATTCAATTATTTTTCCATCTCATTCTTTTTTTTTTTTTAATAAAGCTTTTTATTTACAAAACATGAGTGACCTTTCAGGACCTTTCAACATTGACCTTTGCAAAAAAAAACAAAAAACTTTTTTTTCCCAAGCTTTTCCTTTCCTTCCCCCCACCCCCCACCCCTAGATGACAGGTAATCTAATACATGCTAGATAGGATAAATTATATGACAAATACAATACATGTATACATATCTATACAGTTATCTTACTGCACAAGAACATCTCATTCTTTCTATACATATCCCTATTCCTTAGAACAATGCTTGGCACATAGTAAGTGCGTGCTCTCTCTCTCTCTCTCTCTCTCTCTCTATATATATATATATATACATATATATATATGTGTGTGTGTGTATATATATATATATATATTTTTTTTTTTTTAAATGCTTTTACTTATTCTCACTACCTAAATGGAAAACATTCCCCATAGCTCTATCCTGGACTACATTCTTTTCTCTTTACAAATCCTCCCTTGATAAGCCCATCTTATTCCACGATTTTCAACTATTATCTTTATAGATAATTTATTTATTCAGATCAATATCTGTTCTCTAAATCCCAATTCTAAATCTTCAACTGCTTGCTGAGAGCTCCCTCTTCTCCCTTACTCATAACAAATAATTCAGACATTTTCTTCTACTATTTTCTCCTTATCTCCAGACTCAAATGAAGTAGTCCTCCATGAAAAACCAAATCCTTGTCTATTCAGTCTTGGTCCATTCCCTCCTCACTTCTTCAACTTATTTCCCCCTTTATCATCTTTACTATCTCTTATCTTTACCAGCTTCTTACCTATTGGCTTCTTCCCTGTGTCTACAAATATGCCTGCCCCCCACTTTTTTTAAGCCCTTATTTGATCTTATCACCTAGTTATCTTTTACCACTTGTCCCCTTCATGAACAAATCCTTAAGAAAGTTGTCCATGCTAGATGCTGATCGATTTCACTACAAATTTATGTTATAGAATTCCAACTGAGAGCTCAATATAGCAAAGAAATACATCTTACCAATCAATGTTTTATCTCCCTCTTCACAATAGCTGTGTCACGCCTCTTATGGCATTCCCTCTCCTATCTCCTTCATACTTCACTAAAAACACTGAGGGGGGCAGCTAGATGATGCAGGGGGCAGTTAGGGGGTGCAGTAGATCTGAAGTCAGGAAGACGAGTTCAAATCTGGTCTCAGACACTTAACACTTTCTGGGTGACCCTGGGCAAGTCACTTAATCCCAATTGCCTCAGCAGAAACAAAAACAAAAACACACACAAAAAAACCACTGAGGTCATTTGCTGACATAGTCCCCTAACATCGCATTTCCCCACTCTCACTTTCCACTATTCTTACATTGACCACAGTTCTGATATAGATGTGAATCTTCTCCTTGCCACAACTAATTCTGTTGATCTTCTCCAACAGACTATCCTTTTTGTCATCCCCACTCTCTTATCTTCTCATTCTTTCCCTGATGCCTATAAAATGTCCATGTCTTTTCCATTCTTTAAAAAAAAAGTTCACTTAATTCTATCATCTTTCCTACTGACCTATATCACTCTTCCCCTTTTTAAGCTAAATTCCCCAAGAAGAGTTGGTATCCCACTTCCTCTCTTCAAATGTCTCTGCAATTTGATTTCTGAAGCATCATTAAATTGAAACTGTTCTCTCTGAAGTTACTAAAGATTTCTTAATTGACAAATATAATCACTTCTCAATTATTATCCTTTTTGACCTCTCTGCACTATCTGAACCCTATTCTTGATACTCTCTTCTTTGGGGTTTTTTGTGACACTGCTCTCTCATTTCTTTATCCACCTGTCTGACTCTTCCTTCTTGCATGTCTCTGTTGGATCTTCATCTATATCATGTCCACTAACTAACTGGGGGTATCCTGTCTTGGGTCCTCTTTCCTTTTCTCTCTTAAATTCTCTCATTTGGGGATCTCAACAGTTCCTATAAGTTTAATTATCATCACTATATTGATGCTTTTCAGATTGAGATAAAGAGTTCTAGTATTTCTGAGTACAGTCATGTATATTTACAATTACTTCTTAGTCTACAAAAACTAGTTCCCCTATAGTCATCTCAAACATAGTATAACCAAAAGACATTATCTTTCATTCCAAAACCACCTCTCTTCTTAACTTTGCTATTACTATTTTGTATTACTTAACTTTCCTATCCTTTAAGTTACCAAGATTAGCAACCTCAGTGTCAGTCAGATAGTCAGTCAATAACCATTTATTTAGTGCTTGGTATGTAAGGCAGTGTGCTAAGTGTTGGGGATACCATGAATAGTAAAAGACAGTCCTCACTTTCAAGGAACTCATAGTCGAATGGAGGAAATAAAATGTAAACAATTATTCCATGCAAAAAAGGAAAAAAATATACAGGATAAACTGGAAATAATCAACAGAGAAAAGGCATTAAAATTAAGGGGAAATCGGGAGCCAAGATGGTGGAGATCAGACAGGAGTCTATGTAACCTCCTCTAACCTTCCCTCAAACCAACAACATATGAAGCCTCTAGACTGATTTTGAAGCAAAAAAATCCATAATATCTGGAGGACAACACAATTCTAGAAGAAGATACTCTGGAAGAACTTCAAAACAGGTCTGTCTTAATTGGGCAGGGGAGTGGTCTGCTGAACCCAGACTGCAGCACAGGGAGACCAGGGCAGGGAGCTGGAGAAGGGAGCTGGAACAAGAGTCGTCACAGGAGTAGGAACAGGAGTGGGAGCATTGTGCTTTTCACACACCTGGGAGTCTTCTTCGGGCCTCTTGGGCCAATCTATCCTGATTGTGGGCAGGTGGTTTGGAGGGTCTGCCTTTTGTGGGGGGTAGATTGTGAACCACTGAACCCCTGATGAGCATCAGACCTAGCTGCCATTAGACAGCACCCTAGGGAGATCAGTAGGACTGATCAGCACCTGAAATAATTCAATCAGGAGAACTGCCTCAGGCTGAACTAAAGCAGAACTGCCCAGCACCTGACATAATTCAATCAGCAGAACTGCCTAGTTCCTGAAATAACTCAATCAGCAGAACTGCCCCAGGGCAAATTAAAGCAGCTGTCCCACCTCTGCCTTAAACAGACCTCATACCTTAAAAAAAAATTAATAAAAAACCAAAAAGAGCTCTCATCATAGACAACTTTTATGGAGAGAGGGAAGAACAGACCTCAAATCCTGAGGCCCCTAAAGGTAAAGCAACTTCAGAAAAAGCCCCAAAGAGAGACACAAACTGGGCTCCATGTCACAAGGCTTTCTTTGAAGATTACATAAAGGATCTTAAAAGAGAGTTAGAAGAAACATGGGGAAACGCAATGAGATCACTGCAAAATAAAATAGAAAAAAATGGAAAAAGAATGCAATGAACAAAAAAAATGTAATTGGTCAATTGCAAAAGGAACTAAAAACAGTAACTGAAGAAAATAAGACATTAAAAGTTAGAATCGAACAATTGGAAATGAATGACTCATCAAGACTTCAAGAATCAGTCAACAAAAACAAAAAAATGAAAAGATAGAGAAAAACATGAAATATCTTCTAGGAAAAACAACTGATCTGGAAAATAGATCTAGGAGAGACAATCTAAGGATTATAGGGCTTCCTGAAAGCCATGATGAAAAAATGAACCTAGACACTATCTTCCAGGAAATCATAAAAGAAAACTGCCCTGATATTTTAGACCCAGAAGGCAAAATACTTATTGAAACAATCCACCGATTACCTCCTGAAAGAAACCCCAAAATTAAGTCCCCCAGAAATATCGTGGCTAAATTCCAGAACTATCATACCAAGGAAAAGATATTACGAGAAGCCAGAAAGAAACAATTTAAATATCGGGGAGCCACAATTAGGATCACACAGGACCTAGCAGCTTCTACTTTGAAGGATAGAAGAGCCTGGAATCAGATATTCCACAGGGCAAAAGAACTTGGATTACAGCCAAGAATAAATTACCCAGCTAGAATGAGCATTATCTTTCAGGGAAGAAGATGGTCATTCAATGATATAGGAGAATTTCACCTATTTCTACTGAAAAGACCAGAACTGGACAAAAAATTTGATCTACAAACACAGAACAAAAGAGAAACATAAAAAGGTAACAAGAAAAAAAAAACTCTTGAGAACTATATTTATGCTATAGATACTTATAGAATGAGGGTTGATT
>JAJPUD010001760.1:287851-303485 GCA_023553655.1 Myrmecobius fasciatus
TGGTATATGAATGTTATGGAATATTATTGTTCTGTAAGAAATGACCAACAGGAGGATTTCAGAGAGGCCTGGAGAGATTTGCATGAACTGATGCTGAGTGAAATGAGCAGAACCAGGAGAACATTATACACAGCAACAAGACTATATGATGATCAATTCTGATGGACATGGTTCTCTTCAACAATGATGTGATTCAAACCAGTTCCTATTGTTCAGCGATGAAGATAGTCATATACATCCAGAGAGAGGCCTGTGGGAACTGAGTGTGAACCACAACATAGCATTTTAACACTTTCTGTGAATATTTCCATGCATTTTGTTTTCCTTCTTAGGTTGTTTTTTCTTCTTCTCTTTCTAGATCTGATGTTTCTTGTGCAGTAAGATAACTGTATAGATATGTATACATGTATTGGATTTGTCATATAATTTATCCTATTTAGCATGTATTAGATTAACTGTCATTGAGAAGTGGGGGGTGGGGGAAAGGAGGGGAAAAGCTTGGGAAAAAAAGTTTTTGCAAAGGTCAATGTAGAAAAATCACTCATATGTTTTGTAAATAAAAAGCTTTTAATAAAAAAAAATTAAGGGGAAATCAAGAAAGGCTGGACAAGACAAAAGAAGAGAATGTAAAGAAGATATAATTTTTTAGCTGGGACTGGAAAGAATCAAAGAAGACAGGAGATAATGATGGAGAGCAATCCAGGAATGAAGGCTGGTGGGGGAAAATGCCAGAAGATGGGATGGCCTGTGGGAGGAAAAGCAAGGAGTCCAGGATCACTGGAGTTCAGAATACATGTGACAGGGAGGGGAGTAAGAAGATTGAAAGGAAAGGGCAGGCTAAAAAAGGTTTTGAATTCCAAAGAGAGGATCTGGAAGAGGCAGGATTCCATTGTAGTTTACTGAGTGGACAGGCTGGGGAAGCGGCATGAGAATGCCAGACCTGCACTTGAGGAAGATCACTTTAACAACTGAGCGGAAGATGGAGTGGAGTGGGGAGAGACTTTTTGTAAGCAGACCAATCAAAAGGCTATTGTAATAGGTAAAACATAATAAAGTAATAAGGGCCTTCACCAAGGTGGTAGAAGTGTTAGAGGATAGACGGGGGTGGGTTTGAGAGATGCCATCAAGATAAACTCAACAGGTCTTGGCAAGAGATTGGATATGGCAAGGAAGTGAGAGATAGTGACAAGTTAAAGATGATCCCTAGGATGTGAGCTCAGGTGAATGAGTGCATGGTGGTACCTTTGAGAATAACAAAGAAGATATGAAGAGGGAAAGAAAAGGAATTCAATTTGAGGCATATTGAATTTAAAATGTCTATGGGACATTTAGTTTGAGATGTTCAATAAACAGCAGGAAATGTGAGCCTGCAAATTAGGAGGGAGATTAGGGATGAATAAACAGATCTGATAATCAGTTGAATAAATATTACAATTGAATCTATGGGAACTGATGTAATTGCCAACAAAATAGTAGAGGCAGAAGAGAAGAGAGCCTGGGATACAGTGGATGTGACCTGGATGAAAATCTGGTAAAGGAGACTGAGAAATCATCAGAGAGGAGAACCAGGAAAGAAGAGTGTCCAAAAAACCTGAGTCTCAAGGAAAAGTAGGTGACTGACACTGTCAAAGACTGCAGAGAAGTAAGGATTGAGGAAAGCCTTTAGATCTGGCAATAAGGAAATCAGTGGTAACCTTCAAGAGAGCAGTTTCAGTTGCATGACATCAGAAGCAGTTAAGAAAAAGTGAGAAGAAACGCGGCAGTACTCCTGAGAGACAGCCTTGCCCAGGAGTGGGGCCATAAGAGAGATAAGAGTGGCCACACAGTGGGGATGGATGAATCAATGAGGGGACATACAGGAAACATGGACCTCTCTGTAAGTAGTGGGGAAATAGCAAGTAGGATGGGAGAGAGAGAGAGAGTCTGCTGGAGGAGACAGGGTGGAATGGGATCTCTTCTGCATGTAGAGAGTCTGCCTTGGCAAGGAGGTCACCTCTTCATGGGAGACAGGGGGAAAAGACAGAGCAAAAGGAAGGGAGATGAGGGAGTTCCTGGCAAATGGCCTCAGTTTTTCTCAGGGAAATATGTTCTCAACTGAGGGTGGGAGGGAAGATTTGAGAGGGAATGAAAAGATTTAGAAGAGCTGTATGGGTAGCAGAGACAATCAATTAGGGAGAAATAAAGGGATTGCCTTGAAATAGGGAGGGCTCAGCATCACTCAGTAGCATGTATGTATAAGTGAAGGCTGCAAATGATGAAAGTGGCTGACACTCCAAGACTGAGGCTCTGCAGGGCAAATTTAGTGGTATGATAAGGGAGCAAAAGCTCAAGGAAAGACAATGTAGAGTTGAACAGCTGACCAAAGGGCCAAAAGGGAGAAGGGAGAGAGTAGTTGGTACAGGCTTGGAAGAGGGCTGAGGGGACATACATTATGTCCTTCCCATTAAAATGTAAGTACCTTGAGGAAAGGAACTGTTTTTGCTTTTTCTTGAACACTTAGCACAGTGCCTAGGGCACAACATTTGCTTACTACTTATTAATGGATTGGTTGATAACTACAAAATTTAAGAATTTTTTTTAACAGATTTAGCCACACTGAAAATTCCTAATATCCAAATTAAAGAGAATTGAAAGCTTTCCAAAGAGGGGGGAAAACAGAAAGAATTAAAATGATATGGGAACATAGGTAAATGTCTTCCTAAATGCCCTGCCTGTTTTACTACTATAATTATCTTGAAGATGCTTTCACTGAGTCTACAGACTCAAACTTTTAAAAAGCAGTAATTTGATCCATCTTTGCAATGGTCTACAGAATATTAACATAAAAGAATAACAGAAGGAGAACATATTATCCTTAGACCATTCTTATCTGCATTCCTTCCAAAAAGTTAAGAATTAGGTAATAATAAGCAAGTGTCATTTACTAATGATTTAAAATTTTTGAAGCCATTTACATACATGGCAAACACAATCCCATTGGATTTGACAACTTTTTTCAGGTAGGTATTATAAACAGCTATTTTACAGATTGGGAAACTCAAAGCTCAAAGAGTTTGAGCAACTCACCCAAGACTACACATACATATAAGTTCCTGAGATATGATAAGGTATAAGATAAGGGTCTTTCCTGATGGTAAGGCAAGAGATTTTGCCATTACATGATGCTTCAGAGCCCGGCTCCAAGAAATTAATCAATAAGCTTTTAGGTATCTACTACCATCAATCAAGCTACATTTAAGTAACAGACATCTTAGTTCTTTTTAAAAATAACTCTCCTTCATTAACTCTATTCTAATATGAGCTAAACTACTCTCATTACCTGTTCTTTGAACTGAACATTGTCTCACATTTCTACTACTTCTTCCTATCTGCCCCTCAGAATGGTAAGTCTCAGCTCAGACGTACCACCTTCTTACTTTCAGTGTGGGTGCTTTCTGTCCTCCAACTCCTATATGTACAGGTAAGGTGTACATGTTGCATTCTCTCAGTAAAAATTAACTTTTTAGGGTTTTGTATTATAAACATCCAGTACAATATACGCTTAATGAAAGTGTGCTGAATTGATTACATCCTTTAGAAAACTTTATGCCATATGGCATTATAGGCATATTATCAGTTAACACCTAATTAAATTGACAAATGAAATCAAATAAAACAACCTAGATAAATTACTTTGCTAACCTTAAAGATTTATGCAAATGTGAGATATTCTACAGTGTTTCCATTTAAAAAAAAAAAGGTAGCTATCAAGTCTCTGCTCAAGAACAGATTCCTATATTATGATCTTAAAGACATCTCTTGCAGTCTCAGTTTCCTCAAACAGCAAGATGACAGGGTGGGACTTGGTATTTGAGGTATTCACCTGTTCTAAAACCCATTATTCTCTCACTGGAAAAATGAGGTCTGCTTTATGCTGTTTTGATTTCGATCATCTTTTTCAGGTGCCATACTTTTGAGAGTGGACTGCATCTAGAATAAACGATAAAATTAAGAGGCCTAAGTAAAGCCTATCTTCTACTCAATGAATTAAATGTCAGCAATAGAGGTGACATATGGTTGAGTAGCACCCATTTACACTTCAAATGATGTGAAAAACAGTGCTGTGCTGGACTTTTTCCACTGACAAAGTACCTATAGCTTAAATCTACTTTCTTTGCCATTCAATAAATATCAAAATCTTTAAATACTTGAAGACTGTAAGTCACATGATCCTCAATTCTTATTTCCTTGGGGCAGCCTAGAGTTTTTTTTTGTTTTTTTGTTTTTGTTTTTTTTTGACCTTTCCTTTCCACTTCTCTATTTCCTGGTTATCTTTGACAAGACCCCTATAAATAATATGTGCCACACCCAGAAATGGACAAAATATTCTAGATGTCTTTGGACCAGGGCAGATGGACATTTCCTATACTGTGTACCCTGTATGTTTGCTGAATGAAGTATAAGATTGAATTAGCATTTTTTTCCTTCACTAATGCAGCTGAGTTTCATCTCATATTAATCTACTAAATTCCTTGGACCAATAAGAAATATTCTTAAGCACAATAATGCTTAAAGCACAATGAAAGATTCAATGGAAAATTGGCAAAATTATAATGTAAAGTGATATAAAAAATTAGGAAACCATGCACTGGAATTTTGGGTAGCTTTCTTAAAGTATTAGATTAGACATGCTATATCCTACTGCATATTTAACAAAACTTAAATCACTTTATTGACTGAATAAAATTTTAAATGAATATATTTTAATTTCTACATAGATTCTTTTATATTGAATTTGTTATCATGACACCAATATAGACTATTAAGGCATTTAAAATTATACAATGCATTGGTTGCATCTTCAAATATACTAAAAAGCAAAAATATTCTATGGACATTATAACCTAAATTTTTTGAAAAATATTCTCATACAAAGATAGTTAGCATTCTTATTCAGGACACTATTAGAGAAGTTAAGTGGATTGAAACTCTATTGATTTTAAAAAATCTGTTGATTCAAACATTGCGACATCTCACCATCCTGTGCATTCTTATAACATTCATTGATTTTTAAGATTTCAGGAAATAACAATAAGTTATTTATACTCAAGATAAAACACCAACTTAAAAACTAACATAACTAGCAAAGAAATATTGGCATTTGAAAAAAACATTACTTTATGTTGCTAGGGACAAGAGGTGGCAGTGGATGATAACAGTAAATCAGGCAGTGTTTTTTAACTGGGAGATGGCATTCTATCTGAGGAAAAAGATCACTTCAAACTGCTCAAAGAAAACCATATATACACCGCATACTATTATTGTAATAGAAGGATGAGCAATGGATGCTATGTTATGAGAAAGAGGAAGAGACAGACAGACAGAAACAGAGGGGAAGAAAGGATGGAGAGAAGAAAAGAGGAAGGGAGGGATAGAAGATAGGAGGGAAGAAGGGAGAATGAGAGAGATTATATTTTGTGATGTATTAAAACAAAATAAAATGATTCTGAGGAAGCAATGTAAAATTTCTAAAGATGTTAATATTATGAAGTCTATGAAGTATTATAGTGTTAACTATTTTTTAAACTATTTAAACTATTTGTTTAACTATTTTAACAAAGTAGAAAATGTTTTCTTTCCAAATAAAACAAGTGTTACTTCTCCAAAGTAAAATTTTTTGATGGTATTTCACTGGGAGACAAAATGAAAATGATAACCTCCTTCCTTATTAATTCCTCTTCCCCCAAAGAAAAAAACAGTAAACCTAAAATTCATTTTCAAGTACAGAGATAAGCAACTAAAAATAAAGACAACAGCTACTCCTCCCGGGTTTCCCCCCCCCCCTTAGGACTTTCCCAAGTAGAAAATAACAATTATAATACTAAAAAGGGGTCTAAATCATTCCTAGTCCTTTAATGTTTTGTAACATATTAAAATTTCTTTTTTTTTTAATTAAAGCTTTTTATTTGTAAAACATATGTATGGGTAGTTCCCCAGCATTGATGTTTACAAAGCTTTCCATTACAAATTTTACCCCCAGTGTCCCCCCCCCCCCCAGATGGCAGGAAGTCCACTACATGTTAATAATGTTGAAATACTTGACAAGTTGTGCAAGAAAAATCCTCTCTACAAGAAAAAAAAAAAAGAAAATCAGAAAAAGGAAACACATGTATTAAAATTTCTAAAATGAAGTCGGGGCAATTGGAAGTCTAAAAGATCAAGGTTTAAAGCCAGGGAAAATAATAACTATTCCAACAGCCAGAAGCAGAAGCAACTGCCAAATATAAAGGTCAGGAGAAACTAACCTTGCAGAAGTAGATGGAAGAAAAGCAAGCTTTGATGTTTGTTTCTCCAAAATGAAAATAGAAAGAGAGGCAATTACCAACAGGAAAGTTAATGTGGTTAATGCAAGCCTCATTTCAGTAATCCTTACTCCAATAAATGATCACTGTCAGTGAGAAAAATGTTCCGTTTTAATATTCCTTGAAGCCAATTCCATGTTTGTAAAACATCTCCTCCTTTCCCTCAAAATCTAATAATCATATATTTATAGCCATTGCATAAAAAAAGGAGAGAATATTAAGACAGATTTTACATATTTAAAAAGTTATAACTTTTCATAGCTAACAGTGATAGTCTAAGGGATCCCAAAAATTTCTAGACTAATCTGTCTATATAATATCAGGATATTTAAACAATTTTTTTCTCAGGACTTTATTGCCCTTCTCTTTGGGGAAATCAGAATTAAAGAAGATATAGTGACTTAAAATGAAAGACAGGACTCTAGGATTCAAACTATCTTTTGTTTTAGTTCCTTATTATTCTGCACTTAATTTTTAAAAGAACATGCATCAAAGTCTCTGATGTGAATATAAAATTCCCAATAATTCATCTCAAAGTATATTCACTTCTGACTTGTAAACACAGAAATGTATAGTAGTAAATTGGTACAGAGACTCTTATTATCCAAGAATAAATGAAACATTCTGGGTTAAGTATATGGAAATGTTACCTATTATTTTAAACTAACTAGGCTATTATTTATTTTTTATGATTTGCTGGATATTATATGGCTTTTAAAATATAGTGTGTGTTGTGTACACTCCACTTCAACTTTTTGGGGTAAGGAATAGGAGGTTGGGGCTGCATAACTGACTAATTTCAAAAATGGCTTTGGTAGAAATGCATTTTTAAATTAGGAAAAGTTTAAAAGAAAAAAAATATAATCTCCAGCTTGGCAATATGTTAAGATGAGGCATTAAATATGACAATGTGATAAATTCCCATTTCATAGTCCGTTGATAAGTATAAATTGCTTTGAACTCAGAGGCTTTTCAATTCAAATTTGAAATGGAAGATGTATAGGGCAGGTTTTTTAGACATTATGATTAGATTTTAAAATTTCCTTTTCCCTGGTACAACTAGCAACTTATTAAACATGAACTGAAATTAACAGTTTTGTAAATTTCTGTTTACAGCTTTGGATTTTAATTTTCCATTCAAGATATTAAAGTATCACATTTAATTGTTCAAAAAGTTGTGAGCTAAGTATTTTACAAATGTAACTACCGTTCCTATCATTGTCATCAACATCCTCCTCCTCTTACTCCTCCATGGAACCTGACTTAAAAGAAAATTAAATTCAACATTATTTAGTAGGCAAATATTAGGTGCCAGACAAGTCCCTGCCCTCAAGCAACTTAAATTAATCTAAAGGGAACATGCATAGAAGTAAATACAAAATGAATAAAAAGTCATTTAGAAGTGAGGTATGGGTATTACCAACTAAGAGAAAAAATGTTTCTGGCACTTGAGTTGACCCCTGGAACAAGATGAGAAAAAGGAAACACATTCCATGCCTTGGGAGACAATCTTGTGAACAGGTAAAGGATGAGAGGACATGGAACTTGATAGGCAAGGAATAACAGTAAGTAGGCTAGTTTGTCTAAAAGAGCAAGTAAAGAAGAGTAATGTGAAATTGGCCTGAAAAGATATAATAGAGTCAGACTGTGAAAAGATGAATATGTCAAACAGACATTTATACTTTATCCTGAAGAAAGCAGGGCACTAATGAAGTCTCTTGGGCAGAAGAATGAAACAACCTGATATATTTTTAAGAACATCAATTTCATGTAAGATAAAATAAGGAGATAATAAGAAAGCTCCAAAATTCAATAAATTCAGGTCACAAGGTCCAGACAAATGATATCCCATAGTAAGATGGTAGAAAATAGTATATAACACAAGCCTAGAAATGGGAAAACATTTTAATTTTCAAAATGGGAAAGAGTCGTCTTTTGCAAAACACAGGGCAGTGAGTTTGATTATGACTCTTGGCAAAAGTCCATTCTCAAAATGAGTGGCTAATCAACACCCTCAAAGACAAAGGTAATGAGCACACAGATTGAAGAACCAAATAGCATCATTTTTTTTTTTGACAGTCATTAGAAGAATACTAAAAGGCTGACATTCTGCTAGAATATCCCATGATAGCTTTATGGATAAAATTCATCTGATGTGGATTAGAAGATAATCAAGTTAGACACTCAAACACCTGAATGACACAACTCAAAGATTCTCCAAGGAGAGAGATTCTAATGGAGTGCCCTAGAATCTGTTATTGGCACTGTGCTAGTTAAGGTGTTTAACATAGTTATTAACAAATGGCTAGAAAAACATGTAGATGGAATACTTAGCTAATTTACAGATGACATAAATCTGGGAAGAACAGCTAGATATTAGGAGATTGGAGACAGAATTCAAAAAGATTTTGAGATAAATAATTTATTGTGGGTAAGAAATACCAAGCAAACTAACAAAAGATTACATTATAGAGCTATAAAAAAAATAAAAACCAAATTCATATGGAGGAACAAGATGTCAAGAATTTCAAAGAAATAATGGAAAGAAGTGACAAAGAAGGGGACCTAGCAGTAAAAAAAAAAAATCTCAAAATAAACAACAAAGCAATAATCATCAGTCATTGGATGCTGATAACAAATAGAGGTCTATCAACTGAATAAATTCACAATATTCAGAAGCAAACAAGCAGAGCAATCTAGTGTGTTTCCTAGTGGAGTAGGAATTCAGAACTGTTGGGAAAACTGGAAGACAGCCTGGTATAAATTAGATAAATATATGGTACTCTTTGTACCAAAAAAAAAGTTTCAAATTGATACATGACTTATACATAAAGTGTGACATCCAAAACAAATAGAGGAAGGAATTACTTGTTGTTAGATCTATGAATAGAGAGAGAGTTCATCACTAAAGGATAGATACAATCAGAATTTTGATTATATAAAATGAAAGTTTTTCAACCAAACCAATGAAGCTAAAATTAGAAGATGAGCAGATAAATGGAGGTAGGGGGAGAGAACTTTTGCATGAAGTTTATTTAATAAAGGTCTCATTTCCAAGACATAAGGACTTGATTCAGATTCATAAGAATAAGATGCATTCCCCAATTGATAAATGGCCAAAGGATATGAAAGGGTAGTTTTTAGAGGAGGGAATCTATGCTAACAATAACAATATGAGAAAAAGCTACAAATCAAAAATAATTAAAGAAATACAAATGAAAGCCCCTCTGATGTTCACCCTTACAACTGCTAGAATGAGAAAGTTGATTAAAAAGTAAAAAGCCAAAGGTTGCAGGGATTTGTAAAGACAGGTATACTGATGTCCTCTTGGTGGAGTTATGAACTAGTCAAGCCACTCAGGAAAGCAACTTGGAACCAAGACCAAAAAATTAGTTAATTTTGCATGTCCATTAACCCCATGACACTAATACTAGAGCTATCTGAGAGGAAAAGAAGCCTTTATGATTTATAGCAACTTTTTTCACAGTGGCAAAGAATTGTAAATGAAAAAGGTACCCATGAATTGTTTAATTGTGAAACAAATTATTTGTATGTAATGGAATATTGTAGTGCTATAAGAAATGATGAAGGAGATGATTTTGGAAAAACCTGAAAAGAGTGCATGACCTGACATAGAAGGAAGTGAGCTAATCTAGAAGAACAATTTATATAGGAATGGCAATGACAATCTGTGTAATTGTTGTTACTGTATAAATACCAAGTATATTGCAAAGTAATTGCAAAAAGTAAGACATAACCAAAACCTGCAGAAAAAATTTGCTTTGGTTATTCATTCAACAAATCAACCAACAGGATCTAAAATTTATGATGTATAGCATAATTGCTGGTGTCATATTGATGATTTCCAGTAAAAAGCGAAATAAAGGCCAATATTTAAAATGTCAATTAGCATAGAATCATAGTTACAAAGAACTTTGGACGTCATCTAGTTCAAATATTAACAGTAAATTTAGAAAACTAACTTGTCTTACATAAAAAAAGAATGAGACACTTCAAGCAAGGGATAACTAAAAGAGCTGCTATATAGAATTTCTTGGATTCCAGTTTTAAAATCTTACTGCAACTCAAAAACAGAAACATTAATTTACTTTGACATCAATACATCATTTGGAATTAAGTACTCCTAAACACAGCCTAGATAAATCAATATACCTTAAAAAATAAACTTTTTTCCTAAAAGATGGTAGCCTAAGGTAAAAAGGAAAAGGCATTAAAGCATACTTGCTCTATATACCATTAACTGGCTCCTACATACCTGTTAATTCTTGCTCATCCATTCTAAAGCATGCTGATTTCATTGACATCTCTAGGACTCTAATACATCCATCATCTGATGCTAAGATCACTTTATCTGATGTACACCAGTCCACATCCAATATTCGAAATGTGACATTTCTTCCACTTCTTAAACTACTCACCATCTGAACCTTGAAAAATGAATGCAATGGTGACCCTCAGTATGATGAAGATGTGTACACTGAATCAACTGTTCTATGAAAAGCATCTGAAAACAGTAGCTATGGTAAATTATACATGGCAAATTTAAAATAACCTTGTCTTTTAGCATTCTATCATTCAGAGTTAGGATTGCCACTAAATGGCAGTTATGCAATAGAGAGAATGTCTTATTTGGAGTAAAAAGGAACTATAAAATCAATATTTTTTAATAATTGAAAGAATAAAAATCTGACAAAAATAACAAATCTGCATAGCTTTCATCAAATAACCATAAATATATGTTTAAGTGTCTATCACTTAGTAAAAGGGAAAGAGCTTCTTGTATTTACATTTTAACTTGGCTAAATAAAAACTTAATACACAAGTATGGAGAGGAAAATAACAAAACGGATGCCTACTTCTTTAGTATCCCAGACTTCAGCTCCATCATTATACATAGCTATTAATTTTTGGTTTCCTTTACCAGGGGCAAATCGGATCTTCCTCACCCAACTTCGGTGTGTTGGTATTCCTCTGACAAAATAAGCACAATTACCTGAGTGTATTAGATTTCCAAAAAATGACTTAAATGTTTAAAAAAAATTATCAGCATAAATTAGCAGTCAATCCAATATCATAGGATCTACCACTGATCTGTTTATAATTCTATTTCCCTAATAGGGAAACCATGACTTTAGTTAAAGGGATGAATATCCTTATGTGTAAAGAATATCAATGTTCCCTCGTAAAACTTCTGATCAAAGACATTTCCAAGAACAATGTTAAGGTACTATTAGTTCATAATCATTTCACCAATTGACACAGAGTTGTGACAAAGCAGCAAACTTAATGTTCATTCTTCTAGCACAAATAATTCAAGATACAAAATAAAATCACCTGTATCTATTATACAAATTTAAAAATTACTTTCTATATGCCCATGAATCCTCTGAACTAGAATTAAAATCTCAAATCATAAAACAAAAATAGTTTACACTTATTATACAAATTTAAAAATTATTTTCTATGTGTCTAAGAATTCACTAAAAAATTAATAATTATAAATACCTAGATACTCTGGCTTTCAAATCCCAAAAATTTAGGTTTCCATCCACATCTCCAAGAACTAATGTATCACCTTTCCAAGCAATGCACGTAATACTACCCATGCTTCCCTGGGAAAAAAAACAACAAAGAAACATTTAAAATTGTAGAACAATCATAAGAAAAAATTTTGAAAACTTTATGATGATACATTATGTAGCGAAAAAAATAATTTAATAAAACTTAAAGTTTTTTTTTGTCTTTTTTTTTTTTTAAAACACAGAAATGGAAAGTGTACCTAGAACAAAGCAAATTCCTCAAAGAAAAGCTTCAACTATTCAACATCTACATAGCTCATAGATTTCCCTAGTAAAGAAAAAAAAAAGATCTATAAATTGAAATATCAGTTTCTGGGCTATAAGTTTGAAGAAGGAAATGACTCTTCTTTAAGATGGGGTGAAGGAAAAGCCAAACAATTTACCATTTTATACTTTATTACCTTTAGTACTATAAACTCAAAACTATTCATAAAATATGATCTACACCAAAAATAAAAAGTGAAAATCAAATCCATCTTAAGAGCAAACTATGAAACAAGTTTTATAAATGTAAAAGATATTTAATTGATAAAATACATATAAAATTTGGTGGTGTCATATCTTCTAGGGAACTACTAGCTTATACCTTGCAAAGATAATTTAATGCAGAGAACTTGGACCATTAAATCTTTCCAGAGCCACAAGTAAGCAAGAAACAAAACCCCAAACTAAAACTAAACAAAGAAACAGTTTCAATAAGTTGTTTTTGAAAGAACTAAAACATATTTAAGGGAAGAAATGTATTTGTGTGAGTCATTTAACATATGCAAAGCCACGGTTTTGATTAACACTTTCAAGGCCTAGAAGCCTTCGCAAGTTTTCAGTTACAAGGAGTTTTCCAAGCTTACTTACTTACTGACTTACTTACTTACTACTAGCTGATGTACACAGGACCCCAAGTTGTGAGTAAAGGAACACCTAGTAGTATTCACCCAGCACACAAAAAAAGCTACCTCAAAATATATACAAAGTTAAAAGATTCAACAGTCAAACAATTTAAAAGATGATACTATTTTTATTAAATGAAGTTCTGAATAACCTGGTAAGTTATCATACCCAGATAGCCTTGTTTTTTTGTTTTCTGGGTTTATTAATATAACAAAACTAAGAATTCCCTTTTTTAAAAAAAATATGCTTTTCAATAATAAAAAGAGAAAATAGGGTTAGAAGTATCAAATGTTATCTTTTATAAGTTCCCAAACTAGAAAATTTTTTTTTAAAATGTGTGGCTTTTATTTTATACTTTCTTGGTGCTAATAAGCAGTAACAAACTTTCACAGAAAAACTACCTTTCTCTATTAAAGAATTAATAAATCCAACTAGTACAATCTAAATCAAAGTTTAGTGAATATGGGGGGAAAATCAGCTCTAGTATTTTAAATATTAGCGATGAGAAAATTAGTACAAAATTAAAACTGAATATTACTAATGATTTTTTGTCAAATATCCATTTACAATATTAAGATATATGTTTTGTTATTTTTTAGGACTATTATATTCTCATATTCCATTCTACCCTCAAATAAAATTTGTACATCTTTGGGTTATTCAAAATATACCAAAATTTCTCCTTATTTTAGTCTATTTTGTTTTAGTCTAAAGCTGAGAACTGAAATCAATTGTGGAAAAGTTTCAATCCAAGAACACAATGTTAAAAGAAAAAATATTGAAAACTGGTCACTAAAATTTTATTCTTTTATAATAGATTTAAAACATTCATCATCTAAATTCTACATCTTTACTCAGTGAAAAATTTTTTCATTTGATCTCAGAGAAATAAAAATGACCTATTAAAATTATTTTTTTCCTGCCTTGTTTATTCTACTTCCAACCATTTTCCTCTAAATAGCTGCTCTAATTAGAGGCTGGGCCCTTATAAACTGGTCATTCTTTGATAAAGCTACTATTATCTGTGAAATTAGGCAACCTGGTAGACAGAACAGAGGGACCTTTGAAATCACCTTGACTACTGGCCTACATAAAGACAGAGAGATATATAAATAAGCAAAGTTTTGTTATCTCAGTCAACTTGAATTTCTACTGGAAAAGAAAAGATGACATGTAAAGAAATCTGAATTTCTAATGCTGTTACATATTGTTTTAAGGAACTCTTTTTTTCTAAAATAGTAACTAAATTCCATTAAGTTGCATCTACATTCTACTTACAAATAAAGTAGCACAGAAATAAAAGGCATGGCTACAATTCTGAGAGAAAACCAATATAGTTTTTAACATGAAGGGTATCCCTGACATACTAAGAACACTAAGACCTACTTAGCTACGAAGATGGACAATTGTGAATTTACAAAGGCAAGCAAGGATTAAAGTGATTCCTCTACCCTCTTAGATACTAGACATTTATCTTTTCCCTACTGCTGTTTGGGACTTTTATTCTTTCCTTCAATTATGCAAGTAATTGAACAATTCTGGCAACTGGGTTCAAATCTGGGCTCTGGCATTTCCTAACTAGGTGGCCCCAGGCAAGTAACAACTTTTATTTATCTCAGATTCTTCATTTACACTATGGGGATAATAACAGCACTGATCTCCTCAGGATTGTTGTGAGGATCAAATGAGATTATATCTGTAAAATACTTAACAAAGTGAGTGACATATGGTAGCTGTTATATAAATGTTAGCTGCTGCTATTGTGGTTATTATTATGGCTGCTCACGGGATTTCTTCAGTCCTTCTAACACCCTTAAGGAAGAAAAAAGGACAGTTAAGAATAATGACTCATTTCTCTAGTACTTCAAGGTTATTACCCTCATTTGATATCTTATGAAATTAAAGGTCCAGAGAAGTTAAATGACTTAGCCATTATAATATAAGTGTTCTTTCTCCTATGCTATCCTACCTTGGTTTTAATGTAGAGAGGGAAAGTTCAAGAATTTTTGGTTCCAAATTAATTCATGCAGACAATATTGTAATGGCTATTAAATTATTTAGGGCTTATAACATGAAAAATTAACCTAGAAAATAGTGTCAGGATAAAAAATTTTTCTGGAGCTTCTCAGATTAAATTTGATTACGTAGATGAACATTTAGAAAAAAAAGACTGTATCATTAATTGGAAAAAAAAAAACACCTTAATATAGTTGGGAAGAACTCTGGTCTAGTCTCATCTCTGATGCCAATCACATTGGGTGACTATAGCAATTCATTTCCATTATCTGGGCCTCAGATGCCCCACCATAAAAGTGAGATTAAACTGAATAAATGCTATATATCCATTCTAAGAGTATATTTTGAACAGCAACATTTATATGTATATTTTTATGCATATTTTTTCTTCTACACTTTAAAATTATCATATTTTGCTTCAATTCACAAAAAAGCTTTTATTGCATTCTTTTGAAAAGACTAGCTTGCAAGACATAAGTAAAAATAAGTGTTAACCCCTGGTTTATCAGGAGCTGACCAGGCAAAGCAAGTGCCTTCAAGGTCATAAAAAGGTCATTAATGCCAAAGGGAGAAAAAATGAGTTTAAAAAAAATACTAAAATTTTAACATTAAAGTACTTGAGTGATTATCATCCGCACCACCCCCCCCGGGGGGGGGGGGCGCGGAGCCAAGATAGCGAACTGCAGACAGCATTCTCTGTGAGCTCCTGAGGCCTTCCCTCACACCCAGACAAACTGAGCCTCTGAACTGGTTCTGGAGTGAGGGCTCCACCAAACACTTGGACTACAA
>JAJPUD010001760.1:313485-329550 GCA_023553655.1 Myrmecobius fasciatus
TTTGCTACTTCTGAGATTTGGGTATTTCATGATTCATAACTATACATAGATACATGATTTCATTAATGTAGATATCCCTGATAGTGATATATATTCTAACTTCTTGTCACTTCATCTTGTCCAACTCTTCTCCATGTTTTTCTTCAGTCAATCCTCAGTAGACCCACCTAACTGCTTCCTTCTGGTTTTCTGAATGTTTTGGGTACCAGTTCAATATACAAGTTGCTTGTTATCTATTACCTTCCCTCTAAGATTGATCTATACCCTTTTTTGGGCTGAGTTTCACACTTTACTGCATACTAGTTATTGTTGTCAATAACCTGAAGCCTACTAATGTCTACCACACATTTTTCATTGGGCCTCTGAAATTTTTGCTACTTCTGAGATTTGGGTATTTCATGATTCATAACTATACATAAATAGCAGAAGAGTGATGTAAAAATGGCAGAATTTCACAACAATGGGTTACCACAGTCAAAAAAATTATGACCTATTGCCAACCTTTCCATGGTAAAAAATTTTTCTACTTTGTAGGCTCATACTTGCAGCATTTCCAGGTTGGTGGTATTTCCATACTTGCAGCATTTTCAGCTGTGAGAACTGACACTCTCCTGGCAAAGCCTTTGAAACACCAGTATTGATTCCCCTCTTCAGACAATTGGGATACATAGTATTTTGGAAAACAGCTTTGGAAAATTCAAAGTACTATACAAAAGAATGATATTATTATTACAATAACTCAATAGTTTCTTTCCTTTTGATAAAGGACATAATATTTTCATTGCAAGGTTTTCACAATTTTTTTGTTTTTGTTTTCTTTTACAATCACTAAATTAAAATCAGGTCCCAGTGAAAATTCAGATTTACAGTGAACAAAACACATCTTGTACATCATAATCTCCTCTAGTTTTAAGGTTTGTTGAAAACATATGTATGACTACAGCTCTCTAACCTAAATGCAACATTATATCAATGTTGATCTTGATTGAGATGAAAAAAAAATACTAATTGAAACATAAATAAGTCCCTACTAATGTTATAAGAGTTACATTATTAAATTAAGACTTTCTCCCAAGAGTTTATTATGTTTACATGTATTTGGAAAATATTTTCCTATAACTTTATTATCATAACGAAATTTCAGATGGTCAGGAAACTACACTATATGTCAGCTACATTAATCAATATTGTTTTAGACTAGTTAAAGTAATTAGAAAGTATAAGGTCAGAATATTGCTATGGTATAGGAAATAATGAATTAGTGGATTTAGGAGAATATGAAAAGATGTGAAGGAAAGTATCATCCACCTTCAGAAAAACAGGGCAAGATGTACACAGATGTGTATGTGCATACATGTGTATGATTATAAATATATCTCTCTATTATGTATCATTATATGTATATATGTATATGTGTGTCTATATCCACACTTAGCAGAGGCCTTCTTGGGGAAGGGGGGAAAAAGAATAAAGTAAAAAACACATAGAGAACACAAGGAAGCAAAGAAATGATGGAGAGCTCTGAACACAATACACAATATTCATTATAAAGGCTTTCTTGAAATGGAAATTTTTTGCTATATATTTTGAATCCTCTCATGTTCTGCTCTGCATATGGCAATTTTTTTTTTCTTTTTCTATTTGGAAAGCAAAAACAATGAAGATTAAGGAAAAATGTGCTGACATTAGTGGGCAGGTTAAAGAATAAATTAAACAAAAAATAGTCAACCAATTAAATAAAATACTCTTAAGATAAAATGCGGCATGTAATTCAAATATAGTGATTATATTAGGACAAAACGTATATGAGACAATGAATCCTACCTGATCACAGAAGATTCTACAGTACTAAGTTCTGCATCAGAGACTACAGTTTGTCGGGCCATAGCCTCACGAGTTGCAAGTTGTTTCTTTCTTAAACTCTTCAAATTGTGAGAAGGTGACCATTCCTATGAGGAAGTTGAATATGAGAAATGTTATACATTGCTTTATTTATACAGATACTAAAAAAGCTTTGCATGCCTAACTTTGACATATTTACTTATTACTTTTTTTTAAGAATGCAAAATTTTATATTTTGGCTTTATAACCATTCATTCATTTAATAAACATTTATTAACTATCTGCTATGAGGCAAACACTGTGCTAAACGGCTGGGGATTACAAAGCAATACAAACCACCTCGTCCACAAGGAGTTCACAGAATAATGGAAGAGGTAACATGCAAACAATTATGTATAAATCAGATCTCAGATAAATTAGAATTAATAACAATAATTATATATAGAGATATATGTAATAACATAATAAAGAGAGATAATAGAGATAAAACCTGGAGATAATCTCAGAGGGAAGGTGGAAAGATTGAGGACTGGAAAAGGCTTCTTGCAGATGATGGGACTTAAGCTGGGACTTGAAGAAGACCAAAGAAAAGACAAGGAGGTCAGACACAGAATTCCAAGCATGGAGGACAATCAGTAAAAATGCTCAGAGAATGAATACAAAATCATGTGTTTGGAAAAGCAAGGAGGCCAGTGTTAATAGATGGAAAAGCATGTGGAGGAAATGAAATAAAAGAAAACAGGAAGATAGGAAAGGGGCAAATTGCAAAGGGCTTTAAAAATCAAAGAATTGTATATTTGATTCTTGAGGTAACAGGGAGCGTCTGGAGTCTACTGAATAAGGGGATGAACTATGCTTTAGGAAGATCAACTTTATAGCTGAGTGAAGAATGGAGTGGGGTGTGGAGAAATTTTTAGCAGGCAGACCAATGGCTTACTGCAATAGTCCAAGAATGAAGAGATAAGAGTTTAAACTAGGGTGGAGATAGTGTTAAGGAGAAAGGGGGCATACATAAGAAAAATTACAAAAGTAGAAACTAAGGTCTTGGCAACAGATTGGATATGGAGTGGCAAGAATGAGAAGTCAAGGATGACAAGTAGGTTGAAAGCCTGAATCACTGGGAAAACAATGATAGAATATATTATTCACAACTGGAAATTCAATTTATTTATAAAAAAATAAATTGCATCATGAATTTAAATAATATCACAAAATATAAATATTTCCTACACAGAAGCCCAATCACCTACTTAACTATGCAGCTATAATTGAAATTGCTTACCAAAGCAGTTACTGTGGGAAAGTTTTTTGACATTTCTCTCAAGAGTGTGCAGGTTCTGATATCCCATAATTCCAGGGGTTTATCTTTGAATACAATTGCCAAATACTGTCTATAACAAATTAAATCATTAAATCACCACTTACTGACATAAAAATTCTTAACACTACTGAATAGAAATACATAAGTAAAAATACAAGAAAACTTAGGTCCTACAGTCCTAAAAAAATAGATGTAATGACTAACATTATTACAACTCATTAATATTGAAGGTAAACTTGTAACTCAGAGAGTCATTTTCAAAAGTGAACCTAATATAGTGAATGGGTGATCATGCATTTATTAAGAACTTAGTGCATCTTATTGCCTAAGTGGGATTCAAATTAAAAAGCAAGAACAGTTCTTGCTCTCAAAAATATTATATTTGAAGGAAATAAAGCATCTTGGAAACTCTTAGCTAGACAGGGACTCTTTAATTATGAATTTACAAGGATGGCGATTAGGACAACAGGGAGCTAGGCTAACACCTTCTATCCAATATTTGACCATAATTCCAGAATTAGGGAAGGATCAATAAGTCTTGTGGAAATTGAGAACTGTAAAATTTGCTTATAGCAAATAATGACATGCCACACAGAAGGATTAAGATAAAAGTTATCAAAAAAGAACAGTAAAGACAGGATTGTTGTTGTTTTTTAAGACAATAGAAAGACCAAATCTTCCTAATGATTATATCATTCTGTAGAATGAAAAATTTTGAGAAACGTAATATATTCTGTGATAAAATTACAAAACATTGTGTTTTTTTTCTAAAGAATCTTGAAAAAATAATGAATAGTTTTTTTAGGCACTTGCTGTATTCATAATAATATCAATATAAAACATATAACTACAATAGCATAAGAGGTTGCTCAGGCTAACATACTTACTTCAAATGAGACACTTTAATCATTTCAATGGCTGGCTCATCATTGCCCCTCTCACCACGAAATGCAATGCTTCTGCCTGTGACACATATATTGTTTATGGAAAAAAGTCTAAACAATGTGAAAGATTTACAAAGAATTAAGTCAATATAAAAAGCTAATCAGATCCTTCCTTACCTCTGCTTATCTGTGCTCATTCTATTTTTCTGTTACTAAAATTTCTACTTCCTGAAAAAAGTACTAAGTGGCAACATAAAACCTGAGAAGATTTAAAATGCCTAAATTAAACATCTAAAGAGAAATAAGTTGCTACGCAAAATAAGGTCTTCATTTCTTCTGTGCTTTTCAGAATTTAATTTCTAAGTTTTGTAAAAATCTCAAAGTACCTATAATAATTCATCACTATAAAAATATTTAACTATCAAATAAAATATGTAAAGTTCTTATGCTTCCAAAGCTTTACTTAGAAAAAACTTTTTAAAAATTTCATGCTTCTATTGGTTTTGTGGTTTCTTTCCTTATGTTCAATTTACTAATATAAAACATTTTAACATGACCCAACCTATAATTTTCTATAAATCTAAAACTATACTTTTAAGTGTTAAATTTTCATGCAGTTATTTTTATTTGCTACTAAAACTGCTGAAGGACGGTTTTGTTTTACAGTATTAGAATTAAAATTATCAGAAGATCAAACATTTGAAAGTTGAAAGGGACCTCATATTCTATCTGGTCAAAATCATATACTTCAGTGTAATATATCCAACAAAATGTTATATCTAGAAGACTTCAAGGAGATGGGCCTTACTATCTCCTAAAGAAGCCTATTCCATTTTTCAAGATTTTCCTGACATAGAGATGAATGTAGCCCCCCTCCACCTTCAACTCATCATTATTCTTCACTCTCTCAACAAGGCCTAAAAAAGCATAAATTTAATCCCTCCTTCATATGATAGCATTTCAAATATTTAAAGACAGCTATCATATGCCTCCTAAGTATTATCTTCTCCAACTTACATATCCCCAATTTCTTCAACAAGTTCACATATGACATGGACACACGGTCCTTTTCTAAACGTTCTCCACTTTTATTAATCCTTCTTAAACTGTGGCATTTAAGAAAATATAACCTAGTTCTCTATACTAAGGAAAATTAAGCAATGACCAACAAAAACAAATAGATCATATAAATCAAAATACAGCCAATTAAAAAAAAAAAACAAATCTGGATTTCTTCTCTCATCTACATTGCTAGACCATTTTACCACTATTTACTGAAATGAAATTGACAATAATTTTAAAAAGAGCTACTCGAATGTGCTTTGCTTTCTTGCCCCAAAATTTTTTTGACACAGAAAAAAAATTACTCTTATCTACAGCAAGAATAGCTGTTTATGTAAATAACATTTTTTCCCAAAAGAGAAATCTGTTAGATTTGGATGAAAACTTTTATTTAGGCTTGTATTTATAAGAAATAACACTTTTAAAACATGAGTTTTTCTGTCAAGTGTGTGTGTATGTATGTTTATGCACTCATGTGTGTGCACATTTATATCTGTAGGCTGACAGAACTCTTTTTAACAGGAATTTGGTTTTAATGCTTTTCCTACCAAAAAAAATTTCAGTATATCATGGATAATCATGGTGGGAAAGGGAGAAATATATAAAAGCAAAAAAATATGTCTTAGGTTTTCTAACAACTTAAAAATTTGTGGAAAGAACAACTGGAAAAAAACAAAACAATCATTTCATTAATGAGATACCAGAGAAGGGTATCTAAGTAAAGTTTAATAACTTTAAATAAAGTGGCTATGCCAGAAGTCCATGGAACTTGGAAGTCTTACTCAACTATACCCTGGAAACAATAGCCTAGTAGTAGAACTGATGCCACATGGTCCAATGCTGCACTCTGCCATTAAAGATGATGGTATTTTTAGAAATCTGTCATACTTTAAAAACTGCAAGAGGTAATGATTATTATAAATGCCTGCAGATATTTTATTAGTGGAAACATGGAAAACTACTAATAATATTGTAGTACTTTAAAGGACTATGCAAAATTTTACCAAAAATACAACATTTAAAAACCACTGACAGCACCATAAGAGAATTTAGAGTTATCAGCAAATTAGTACTTTCATATTCTATTTGAAACTTATGCAATTCTAGACTTTAAAAATGCTGAATAAGTAAAATTAAAGGAGTGTTTTCCACCATAAAGCCTTCACTTTCTTAATTTCCCTTACTCAGTTAACCAATGATAACCAAAAATTCTAAACTTGTGGATTTTAACCTTTTAAGAGAGTCTAAAGAATATTCTTCAAAAGCCCAAATACTTTATGGAAAATGTGGTGAAAGATTGACTTCACAAATATATATTAAAATTCATTAAGTGATTATGGATAATTGCTAAAAAAATACAAACAGGTTAATATTTGTAGGAAGCTACCTTTTAAAAATTTTTGAATGATGTGTGCTGGCAAGAAAGATGAGGGAATAGAAGGAATTGGAATTCTTTTCTTTTGGGGAATAATATAGATTTTTAATTATATTACACCAAAACAATGACAAATTTCCACAATTTTATAGCCTCTCTCCCTTTGCTTCTTGCACCCCTCTCTCCCAAATAAGTAACCACATAGTTGGGGGAAAATAGATAAAAGTGAGGTAGGAAAGAAAGAACACAAAAGATATGAGACTGAAATGTTAGTTCCAGCTTGGCTACAAACTAGTCTTCTAATTAATCTACAGGTCTTAGTTTACCCATTTATATATAACATGAGGTAATTGGATTAGATATCTAGGCCCTTTCCAACTCTAAAGTTCTATGCTTATTAACAGAATATTCAGAAAAATCATGTATAGAAAAGACTTTAAAGAGACATATTATTTAATACCAATTTCTAAGAATAGAACTACATTCTAAATTTTAATTTCAATAAACAATTACATACCTATTAGTATAAGGTTATATAAGATGCCAATAATATATTTTTTAAAAAAAAGTTTTTTAAAAATCCTTGCCCATTTGTAGAGTGATGCGAATTAGGGAGTTGGGGGTGGGGGAAAGTGAGAGAGAAAAAACCACAGATACAAACCTGTTGGAAGATCAACCAGCTGTAGTTCATTTCTCACTAAGCCCAAATTGTTGGGTGTTGAGGTGGCAAATGAAAGAAAACCAGTCAAACTTGTCCATTCAATACCCCTACAGAAATTTCAAACAGAGAGATCTGATATTTAAAGTTAGAAAAGCAATTTGGAAATAATTATTTTACCCAAGAGCAAACACATACACACAGACACAAACATATACTTCATCCTCCTTATATACAAATAAATAGTAATGTGATCTTTGTATTTAGAAAACCCATTAACACTAAAATTCCAACATGAGATGAGCTTATTTCTAATCAAAATTCTATCTCTATATGTAACAACAAAACATCCCTGTCATTAAGTCCATAGCAGTTAAGACATAGAAAACAGCATGAAAATCACTACATTATTCAGTGGAGAGTAAAGTCAGGAAACTGCCAGGAACTCTCAATTGCTTAAAAAAAAGAACATTTTCTCGAAGTATTCAGAATAGGCCGCTGAAATTTGCTAAAACTGGTAATCTTATTAAAATAAAGTTTCTGTAAGTAAATTCAGAAAGTAAGAAATTAGCAGTTGGCTAATATGAAACTCAAAGTAAAAGAATAAACATGAAAGGTGTGGTAAGATTTTCATAAGACTAAAGTTCTCAAAGAAAAATAGGATCATAAAGAGTCAGAAAAGTCCTAACAAAGGCTATGGAACTTAACAATAAAGCTCACAGTGATAGACTGAAATGAACATTTAAAATGATTTGTTAAGAAACAGGGCATATGGGGTAACTAGGTGGCGCAGTGGATAGAGCACCAGCCCTGAAGTTAGGAGGTCCTGAGTTCAAATTTGATCTTAGACACTTAGCATTCCCTAGCTGTGTGAACCTGGGCAAGTCAACCCCAATTGCCTCAGCAAAAAGAAAAAAAAAAAATAGGTCATACCCATGTAAAGGACCTGAGACTGACTACTACAACCCTCAGGTTTTTCAAAAGTGAAGAGTCCTACTTGTAAGCAGCTCATCAGGAAAATTAAGTGCACCCTATGGATTGGAAGCTTTAGGTGCTCTGGTCTGGGTGAGGGTGAAAGTGGTTATACATTATTTGGTAGCTACATGAAGTTAGAAGTCTCAAGGGGGCCTACTGAGGGCCTCTTTCACCAACTAGTCATCTACCTCGAGCAAGTAACTCAGTGTCTGGATCCCAGTTTCCTCAGGGAAAGGGAGAAAAGAAAGAGAACCTATTAAATTTCCTCAGGGAAAGGGAGAAAAGAAAGAGAACCTATTAAACTACAAGGTGGTTGCTTTATCTTGGTGCTGTAACATGTGGCATCAATATTACCCGATTCCTATATTAGTGACACAGCCATGGCCCTCACTTCAGTTCCCTATATTTCTCCAAGGCCAATTTTCCCAATAACATTGTTTTCACCATCCATTTCTTACACACGAATTCACAATGGTCCTAACTGCATAAAATACAAATCTCTTTACCTGGCATAATGAATTTAACAGGCTATTCTAAGTTTCCCATTTCTGGTAGATTATCTATTTGTAAATTTGCCTTTGTTTATTACTTTTTCTTTTCCCTATCCTAGTTTCCTGTTGAGATGTTTCACTTGAAAATGAGTCATTTGGGGATTTATTTTGTGTATAAAATGCAAAATATCAGATAGTCTTATCTACATCAAATAAGCGATATCCGGTATTTGAGGGTCATCAGATATACTCTGGCAAACCCAATGCCAATAAGGGACTGTTTTAATCAACAGTGACACCACTGCCTCAAACATTACATATTCCAATTGTGCAAACTATGAAACTCATATCTGAAATCCATGGAAGTAAAGGGTCTTTGCCCTCTCTCTGCAAAATATAAATTTTATATATATACACACACATATATGTATATATTTATATATATATATTTAAATATATTTTATATTTATATAAAAATATATAATTGTTTTATTTAGAGCTTTAGGAGTAGAAAAAGTAATGATCAGAGATGAAGGAATAAGTGGTTATGTCCTATATCACAGCCAAAAATGACAAGAAAAAGGATCTTCCCTTTCTTCACCCAGTAACCACTTTCAATGTGGCTGTAATAAAATTTCTTGTTAACAAATCTGTTAAATAGGCTTTAGGAAAATAAATTTTCTATGGATTCTATTTATATCCATGATGTTGTATTTAGGGATAATCACGACATTTACAGTTAGCTAAATAGCTATTTCTAACTACATATATTGCTAGACCTAATGGTTATTTTGGGGAAATGAAAGTACTTGATAATTTACTCTCATGAATATATATTATCACATTTAAGTAATGGCTATTTTTGAAAGAAATTCTACAGCCTAACCACAAACTCAAGAGCCTTTAGAATAGAAATACTTCCAGTCCAAACACAAATGGGCCAACATCAGAAATTGATGGGATTTTATCAATGGAAATGACATTAAAAAAGAGGAATTATCCCTCACTCTTTCCATCTGATTTGCATCTAAAATCTTCCACATCTCCCCATTCAAACAGGAGCTCTCACAGAATAGAGCCCTGTCTGGCTTTTCTATGTGTATTCCCAATGTTTGGTACAGTGCTTTGTACTGTGTGTAATAAATATTGTAGAAACATGTATGTAGAATAAGAGTTTAAGAAATGTTTCATTCATCTTATCCATCATTCATTCATTTGTATAAGCCTTTTCCTAAAGCATTTAAACAAAGAGTAAGGAACCTCTGGCCTGCAGGACATTTATAAAGCCCATGAAATCAGCTGCATAATCAATAGAAGGTGATAATGAACTGAAAGTTAGGTACAACTTTCCAGTGCTTCAGTTCTATAAGTTGATAAGATTGTGTGGCTCACAAATAATGTTATTTATATCCAAATGGCCCTTGACAAAAAAAAAAAAAAACAAAAAAAAAAACCCACCAACAAAAGCTAATTGACTGAATTAACTAAAATCAAAAATGTCATTATTTTACATTAAAAGTTATTTATTTGGTGTCAATATTTTATTAGACATTACTATTTCTCATCACAGGAATGAAAAACCCCACTAAATACCTGTCAACTAAGGAAATATGATGATTTTCACTGAGGAAAAAAAATGTTCCTAAAAATAAATTTAAATAAGACAGTAATAAAGTAATAAAACTGAGAAAGAATTCTCAATAGTACGTCATGAACAAACAAGCAGAGCTTACTCATGATTAATAAGAATTTTAGTTAAGATTTTTGTATTTTTAATTCAACATTTATAATTAACCATTTATTGTGTGACAGTGGGAAGAGTAGTAGACAGAGTCAGAAAAGCAAAGTACAAATTCCAGTTTTAACACTACCCCCAGATAGTTAGTAAACAATTTACCTGAACTAAATGTTAATTACTTAAAACTTTAAAATGAGAAGTTGGATTAGCTCCTCCAACTCTAGATTTGTGATCCCATAATTAGAGCATATTATTTGCTACTAAAGATCATTCAATACGGTTAAAAAAGAGCTTATTTTCCTCCCCCCTTTTTGTTTTTTTTTTTCAAAATCTCCATTTTTATTGTGATTTTAATTCCAAAAAAATTAATTTCCTTCATATAAATATACTCACTTGACTTCACAAGAATGAATACTTAATTCTTTGTGCAATAGACCACTGGTAAGATGGTACACCAGTACAGAACCATTACTTGTGCCTAAAAAAAAAATGATGAAACAAAAAAATTAACATGCTCTTAAGTTCAATTCCAAATAAAAATAAAAGATTTTTCTTTTTCTAGATTTAACTGCTTTATAACTTTTCATAATACCCCCACTATTCCAAATTCTACCACAAAGAAAATGTTCTTTTTTCTTCCTCTGGCAACAATAATGGAACTTAGCTAAGGTAGTTAGAGAGTACTATGAGGACTGAATGAAGTTTTAATGAAACTCAATGAAGTTTTAAAATATTAATTCAAAGCAGATCAAGACCCCATACTGATTCAAAAGCTTTAAGCTTTTAGCAAACTCCCATATTGCTATTTGGTTCTACTATTTCTGCATTTATTTTATGTTGTTCTTTAGGAAAATTTTAGCATTTGTCCAAATAGTCATTACATAATTCTGAAAGTAATTATTACAAAGGTTCAAATTTTAAAATGAATGCATTACAAATAAATAAGCCTTAAAGCCTTGGTCACAGTAAATTTCCTAATACTGTATTAAGTGTGACTAGTAGGCCACTACTGGTGATCTTTGAGAGTTCACAGAGAATGGGAGAAAAGTCAAGAACTTAAGAAGGATAAATACTGTCCTGACTTTCCCCCAATTCTAATCTTTCTCTTTAAGCTGGCCCCTTCTTACCTGTCCGGTCCTTTTACATTCATTCTCTTCTCTGCACTTTATGACCTAACTTCCCCCAGCCTACATGGTGCTCCTCCATCTCCTGACTTCATGGCTTTATACTGAAATTCTTCTCTTCCCCTTCGTACCTCAGCTTCCTTTACTACTCATTCAAAGATCACCCCCTGTAAAAGGCTTTTCCTCACCCTTTTAGCTGCTAAAATCTTACCCATGAGATTCTCATCCCTCTATATCAGATTGCATCTTGTATGCACATTGTTATTTGCATGTTCTCTTCTCCTTTAGAACGAGTCCTTGAAGGCAGGCACCAAGTTTTTGCATTTCTTTCTATCCATACCACTTAGCATACAATCTGACACATATAAGTGAATAACAACTACTTTTTGCCCGACTCAAAAGCTAGCTGTTTCTCTACTGCTTTCAAGTCTCCTCTACAGTCAATCCATCAAGCTACCAATTTATATCACATCTTCCTTTCATAGAAAAAACTTAGAGAAAATGCTATATATCTATCACCTTTGCTCTACTGGCTTCCATTCTTATCACTCAATCAAAAGATGTTTGTTAACTCTGGACTAAGCAGACACCCACTATCTATGTAAGTTTTTCTTGCTGGACTGTTAGCTCCTTTAGGGAAGAGATTTTTTTTTTTATTTGGGCATCTCTTATACTCAACAAAGTGTCTAGGAAGGTGCTTAATAAAATTGTTAGACTTTCAATAAAGGGAAGAGATTTTAATCCAAGAACTCTAAGGCAATGAGCCTGATTTGGATTTCCGGCAACATTTCTGAGTACATTATTAAAGGGATAATTAGTAAGGAGTTGAAAAAAGAGGTAGCAATCATCAAAAGGCATAAAGAGGCTTTATCAATAACAGATTATATGAGATAATAATGCCTAGATAATCATAGCTATCATTATATATCACTTACTATATGTCAGGAACTGACACATACTAAGTGCATTTAAAAGAGATTCAGGGTTTTAGAGTATTGCAATCTAGATATGAGTCAACAGTAATGTATGATTGCCAAAAACAAAAAACAAAAAAACAAAAAAACCTTAATGAGGGGCAGCTGGTGGTGCAGTGGATAGAGCACCAGCCCTGAGTCAGGAGGACCTGAGTTCAAATCTAGCCTCACAAATTTAACACTTCCTGGCTGTGATACCCTAGGCAAGCCACTTAACCCCAATTGCCTCAGCAATAAATAAATAAATAAATAAATTTTTAAAAAAGAGCTTTTAGGTGGCAGACAGGCACGAAATCAAATTAAAAAGATAAAAAGTCCTGCTATACTCACCAGATAACATCTAGAGTACTGTATTCAGTTCTAGTTGCCAATTTTTTAGAAAGGACATTAATAATCTAAATAAAGATCACTGGAATGATAAAAGGCCAAGATCATGGCATTTAAATATTAATTCAACAAAGGAATAGTAGAGATAGCAGGCTTAGTATATGATAGCTTTCTTCAAGTATTTGCAATGTTTGCCCCATTGACAAGAAAAAGATAGAATAAGTAAAAGATTTAGAATTGATGTTAGCAAAAATTTCTAAGGAAGAAGAACTATGCAAAAGTGAAACTGGCTGCATTAGAAGGGTGATGGAATCCCCTTCACCAGATGTTTTCAAGCAAAAGCTTGATGACTATCTGTTGGATGTATAGTAAAGCATATCCTAGGAGTGGCAATGCTATATACTTGCAAAATTTTAGCTCTCTTGAATTTATAAAGCTCAAAGGCAAAATCATTGCAGTGACATACATCATTTTTCTTACTTCTTTCCCCATGAAATCGATACATCATCATAATATAAACTCAATATATATCATGCATGTAACTCTTTAAAAATTTTAAAGCATAAGAAACGACCAACAGGAGGATTTCAGAGAGGACTGGAGAGACTTGCATGAACTGATGCTGAGTGAAATCAGCAGAACCAGGAGAACATTATACACAGCAACAAGACTATACGATGATCAATTTTGATGGACATGGTTCTCTTCAACAATGATGTGATTCAAACCAGTTGTTCAGCGATAAAGATAGTCATATACATCCAGAGAGAGGCCTGTGGGAACTGAGTGTGAACCACAACACAGCATTTTAACGCTTTCTGTGAATATTTCCATGCATTTTGTTTTCCTTCTTAGGTTGTTTTTTTCTTCTTCTCTTTCTAGATCTGATGTTTCTTGTGCAGTAAGAAAACTGTATAGATATGTATACATGCATTGTATTTGTCATATAATTTATCCTATTTAGCATGTATTAGATTACCTGTCATCTAGGGGTGGGGGGTGGGGGGAAGGAGGGGAAAAGCTTGGGGAAAAAAAAGTTTTTGCAAAGGTCAATGTAGAAAAATCACTCATATGTTTTGTAAATAAAAAGCTTTATATAAAAAAAATAAATAAAAATTTTAAAGCATATAAATGTTAGCTATTAGTAATATTATAAGTAGATTGTATGGCTTCAAGACATAAAATAAAATTATAATTACTGAAAACTGAAAATGAGTATCACAGAATGCAATGGAGAGAGCATGATGGATCTGAATAGACCGAAGCATATACCCAACAAAAAACTTCAAAGAAATGAGGGGAAAAAAAGTCATCAATAGGGCACAAGAAAGGAAGAGGAGATATGGTGAGGGAAAGAAGAGGCAGGTGGATTGCCCGGGTGCACCACTATTATCTTCACAATCCCAGGAAAAAAGGAGGAAGGTCTCTAGTACTTTGGCACCAATACAATATATCTACAATATGTAAATATCATACAGCCAATTTATGGTAGAACATGGATAAAAGGTGCACACAATGGTGTGCATGTGTTGTAATTTGTATAGGTGGAGGAAATGTCTAAACTTGAATAGATCACCAATCCATTTGAACAGTGGGCTAGTATTATGATAAAGTAGTTCCTAACTTCCAATACTAAAAAAAGAATGCCGACCTTTTCAAAATATTTTAATTTTTAAAACAGCTATACACATAGACATATATAAATGTGGGGTGGGTGGTGTGTTGGGGTGTGTGTGTGTGTGTGTGTATGTGCGTGTATGTATCTTACGTCTCAGAATAGTTTCATAAGTTATTCAATAGATGACCTCTAACTATTCTCTTAAATGAGTTTGATAAAACAAAATAATTTGGTACATATTTTAAAGGGCTTATTCTTTTGAATTGTTGTTATAAGTGTTGTCAATAAATAATTTTATATCTCATGGCACTCAAGTAAATAAAGTGCATTTTAAAATGGAAGTCTCCAACTCTAGCCTAGTTGTTATCTTTCTATATATGTGTGTGTATGTGTATATTATGCACACACATACACACACACTTGTCCATACAGAAAATAAAAGGATTTTTAGCATGTAAACAGACAGGACCAAGTTGGTAAGAGTAGAGGCAGGAACCCAGCAAAACTCTCCCAACATTTTCTAAAACAACTCCTCAAATCAAATTCTGGAGAAGAAGAATTAACAGGTCAGAGTGAAACATAATTAACTGCCTAAGACACCTTGGGAGCAGGGAAGGTCTTTGACTCGGTGGAGGAGCCAGCCCAGGTACACCAGTGGTGGGGCTCTGGGGACTGTTATTACAGCAGCAGCTTCTCTAGATAGTAAAGGGGTCCAACAGTAGGTAAGAAGAGATCCCAGAGGACCCTTTCCTGGCACTACCTGTAGGTGGTGCTGATTGGCAACACTGTTACCCTCAGCAGTTCTGGATCACAGTTCCAGGGCGAGAGGAGTACTTGTGGTCAGTCACAAGGAGTCGAGGCCCTGGTCACAGCTCTAAGGCAGAGAGGAGTCCCTGTCCCTGTGGCTACAAGAGAGCAGGGGATATGGTCAATTCCAGGACCAAGATGAGCACAAGTACTTGCGCCTGCAGGAGGGCAGGAGCCCTTCCTGGATAAGTACCACCAGCAAAACTATGAACATCGCTCTCCCCGGATCATTCCACCTCAGAAATATTGAAAACCTGCAGAACCCCCAGAATTAGCTTGGAAAACAGTAGCACAAAAAAAGTCTGAAGCTTGGGACAATGCCTCCCTATAGCCAAGTGAAAAGAGAAAGACTTTAACATAAATTTCAAAAGTCAAAATCAAAGAAACAGGGCTAGAAAAAGGAGGAAATAACAACAACAAAAAAGACTGTGACCGCAAAAAGTTGGAACAGTGGCAGAGAAGATTAGAAGAAGACAAGAACGTGAAACCAGATACAACCAAAGCCTCAAAAACAAATGCTAACTGGACCCAATATCAGCAAGAGTTCCTGGAAGAGTTAAAGAGATAAGAATGATAGAGAAAACTGGAAAAAAAAAATGAGAATGATGCAAGAAAATTATTAAAAGAGAATAGCTAGTAAATGAGGCAAAAAAAAAATTTAAAAAGCCAATTTTTGGGGGGGCTTTTTTTGGCTTTTACAAGCCAAATGAAAAAGGAAGCACAAAAATTCACTGAAGAAAAGAACTCCTTAGAAAAGCAGAATTGGCCAAATAGAAAAAAAAAAAGATATAAAAACTCATTGAAGAAAATATATATTTTTTTAAACTAGAACTGGGCAAGTGATAGCTAATGACTCTATGAGATATCAA
>JAJPUD010001760.1:339550-359530 GCA_023553655.1 Myrmecobius fasciatus
CACACACACACACACACACACACACACACACACACACACATCTAGCTGAATATAGAAATCTATCTTACCTAAAAGGTAAATAAAAAGCAAAGGGGATAAGAAATATGGTGGGGGGGGGAGTGATGAATATAGGATAGAGGAAAATGCACAGTTAGTAATCTTAATGTGAATGAACTCACCCATAAAACAGAAGGATACAGCAAAATGGATTAGAAACCAAAATCCAAAAATATGTTGTTCACAAGAAACAAACTTGAAACCGGGGGCAGGGGGGAGAAGAGGGGAAGAAGGGGGACGGGAACCTAGGTAGTACAGTAGATAGAGCACCACCCCTGAAATCAGGAGGACCTCAGTTCAAATCTGGTCTCAACACTTAACACATCCTTGCTGTGTGACGCTGGGCAAGTCACTTAACCCCAATTGCCTCAGCCAAAAAAAACCCAACCAAACAAACTTGAAACAGAGAGACATATGTAGAGTTAAAATAAAGGGCTAAGGCAAAATATGTTATGCTTCACCTTAAGTAAAAAGGCAAGGATAGCAATCATGACCTCAAAATAGAAAAAAAAAAAAAAGCAAAAATAGATCTAATTAAAAGAGACAATCAGGAAAACTACATTTTGATAAAGGTACTATAAAAATATCAAAAATGTTTCTGCAAATTTTTCTAATAAAGATTTTATTTCTCAAAGATATAGGAAACTGAGTAAAAATTCAAATGAAATATGGTCAAAGGATATCAATATTGAGTTTTCAGAGTAAGAAATCAAAGCTATTTATAATAGTAAGAAAAAATGCTCTAAATTGTTAATAAGCAAGGAAATATAACTTAAAGCAATTCTAAGACGTGACCTCATACCTATTAGAATGAAAAATGCAAAAATAAGTACACTACTAAATTGTTAATGCACTTCTAAACTGGTCCAATCACTCTGGAGAATAATTTGGAACTATGCCCAAAGGGCTCTAAAATTATGCATACTGACTCATCAATACCACTACTAAGTCTGTTTCCCAAAGAAATAAAAACAAAAAAAAACAAAAAAAAAGGAAAATCAGACACACAATTGTTTACAATTTACTTTTTGTGGTGGCAAAGAATTAGAAATTGAAGGGATGCTCATCAATTGGGGAATGGTCGAACAAGTTATATTATGATTGCAATGGAGTACTATTCTGCTATAACAAGTTAGGATGATTTCAGGGGAAAAAAAAAAAGGGAAGGCCTAGATCAGAGGTGGAGAACATCCAGCCTGTGGGCCATATAAGGCCTGCGAAATCACTTGGTCAGACCCTGCCAAGTCACACAACCTCCTATTGCTTGAATTCCTTAGGTTGATAATTTTGTATGGCCTATAAATGATGTTATAAATGACCCTTAGCAGAAAAAAAAGGTTCCCCTCCTGGACTAGATGAACTGATACAAAGTGAAGTGAGAACTGGGAGATTATTGTGAAATCACAGCAATGTTGTAATGATAATCCTGTGAAAAATTTGGCTACTCTAATGATAAAATGATCCAAGATAATTCCAAATGACTTATGATTAAAAAAAAACACAAAACAAAGCAAACAAACAAACAAAAAAAATACAAATACCTCCAGAGAGAGAACTGATAATCTCTAAGTGCAAACTGAAGTTTAATGGTTTTCACTTTTTTTTGCTTTTTCTTTATGATGTCTAATATAGAAATCTGCTTTGCATGATTTTACATTTAATTTGCATAATTAATTGATATCATTCTCCTTGTCTTCTTAGTAGGTGGGGGATGGATAGGAGTAATTTAGAGTTCAAAATTTTAAAAGAATATAAAAAGAAATAATAAAGTATAAAAAAAATTAAAAATATATTCCATATGCATTATATAACTGGGAAGTATTCTCAAGAAAAATTTAGTCAAATACTCACCAACAGCAAGCAGAGGCTGATACTGTTTTATATTCTTTGTGGTAAGTGGTGGGCACATACGGATAGCAAACTGTGGCAAAGGAAGCCCTGAAAGAAGACCTGTGAGCAGAAATTTCAAATGCACTTCCTGCAAGGTGGGGCCTCTTAGGTGCTCTTCTCCAGCAATTGTGCTTTGCCCTGATTTACAATCAAAACAATAGCCCATTAATTATAAGCAATTCTGACCTTAAAAAAAAAATTAACTTGCCAATAAAATAAATTTTATGTTCCAGAAAGAAAATGGTATTCTACAAAGATAGAACCTAGAATCTTCAAAAGACATGTAAGGTCTTGGAGATTCTCCATAAAGGACCCATTTTACTGCTTGCCTACATGACTGACCACTTTGTGTAGCCTCAAAGGATGCATAACTACAAAATATTTATGGTACTGCCAACTAGAATCCATTGCCATCTCCTATAATCCCTCCAGGATTCAAATTCTCACTTTATGACTCCCTTTTAATATTTCCTTTGCATAAAATGAATGGGTTAATCTGATAATCATTAATGTCTCTTCCAGGAATGTCTCCCTTAATGACCTCAGTCAAGGTTCTGACTCCTGGCAAGGAGCACTGAGGGCAGACTGATAGTTCTACTTCAGTTGACCACTGTCAGTTCACATCTAAAGGCCTATGTTTAGAACAATTTAGGAAAGACACATTTGATAGGTTAGTTAAGAGAACCAGCAGGGTAAAGGATTTCAAGATCACAAGAGGATCAAATGAAGGAATTGGGAAATCTTTAGCCTAGAGAACAATAAAAAAGGTATCAGTGAAAAAAAAAAAAGAAATTGGAATAAAATAATAGATAGCATTAGAAGTAGCTAGAATAAGCACTAGTTTTTGTGAAGCTACCTACTATGTAAACTGCACTTCAATCTATCAAACTGATAAAAACAGATTCAAATGAAAAGATTAATTTGAGTCCTTGTATGTCCAAGTGTCGAGGATATGTTACTTTATGTTTCTTCCACTGTTTACAACTTAAAATTTTACAATGAGACATTTCTTTGCATTACATAGTACTCTAAAGATATTGCTGCTATCTGAGTCTTAAAATACATCAGTTTAAGTACATTATAAATATCTCAATTATCAAGATAACCAAAAATCAAAAAAATTAAATTAAATTTTAAAAAGAAAAAACTGTCCCCAACAAGTAATAGTGGGAAATTAAAAAGAATTGTTTTTACATGTTTATAGTAACATATAATAAATTATTATCAAATTACTCCCATATCAAAACCAGAGAATAATTAAAAAAAAAAAACAAACAATAACAATAAGTGAATAAACAAAACAAAAAACAAGAGATACTGGCAATCTGGCAATTTACTTACAAGTGACCTTTATGTAAAGTAAGAAAAAAAAATCTCTAATTCAAACCTGGGAATCAGAAAATAGGGAATAAATATATTATGAAAGCCATTCTATATATATCCTGGGTATTCCCAGCAATGAATCCAACTTTTTAATACTAAGGAACTTTCCTCTATCCTCCTTTCATTAAAGGATTTGCACTTAAACATATCATGGTGGTTTACATTTTAATGGCCTTTATTGAATGAGTATAAATCAGTGCAATGCTTTTAACTAAATAACAAGAAAATGCTTTTGATTATCAGAGTATACATTATAGTGCAAATTAAAGGTTTAATTAAAAGTTATAATTAAAATGTTTTAAAATAACAAAGCCTTTCTTAATTAATGCTTTTAAATCAATTGTATTGTCAAGAATTGCTACATAAACTGCACTATTTTGTCCTTTAAAAATTGTTTTAGTACCTCAGTCCTATAAAATGTCTGCATGAAAAAACTAACCTGCTACATCATAACTGTGGTTTTATGATATTTAGATTCATTCATTCATTCATTTATTTGGAAAGGACAATTTTCTCGGAAAACTGTGATCTATATAATATTCAATTCAACATTTATCCAGTAGCTATCCTGAATAAAATACTATGTTAAGGACTTAAAATCTAGCAAGAGACATAAATCTTATATTAAAAAAAATAACAAGCATATATAAATAAATGTAATCATGGGCACAAGAAAAACAAAAGTTTTATAGAGGTCTGAAAAGAAAGTGACTTCTGGCTGTGGGTGAACTTTTGATACGCAGTTAAATAGGGCTCATGATTAATCCAGGAGGAAAGACTGGCCCATGTCTCACCCACATGAAGGTGTGGAGGCAAGAAAGCTCAGGGCATGTGGAGAATGTGAAGCCCTCTAATTTGATTGCAGCTTGACTTTCAGAAGTAGAATGGGAGGAAGCAAGGAGAAAAATCTAAGTTAGATCCAGATCCTGGGGAGCCTTAATGACAGGCTAACAAGTAATGGATTTGTTTGGTAAGGATGAGTCATTAAAGGCTTTTTAGCAGAAAACATGACCTTAGTGCTTGGTCTCAGAAAGATTATCTGGGATGGAAAAAAGTGACAGGGAGAACAATTATAACATTATTGTGATAGGCCAACCAAGAGATTAAAGTGGCAATAGAGAGGAGGGAAGAAAGAAGATACCCAAAGCAGAGATTAAATCAGTAGGAACTGGGAACTTAACTCAGTATAAAGTTTGAGGAGGAGCAAAGAACCAAAGATGTCTCCAAAGCTTCTGGTCTAGCAATTTAGAAAAAGTGCAATTAGGGTAACAAAAACTGATCACTAATAAAAATAGAAATGACAGGATGAGGTTTTGGGGCTAGTTGTGATTCTTTACACAATTCCAAATATGACTAAATGGATATGGATAATAACAATGAATAATACTATAGATATGGAATTAGGAAAAAAACATATAAATATAATGAGTAAAAAGTGTCTGATTCCTAAATATTCACATGGTTATAATGGGGGGAAAACTATTAGCACATCAACTTTACCATATTTGCAGTTGGGAGCCTTCCAATAAGGCATATAACTATTTAATGTGTACAAAATTAAGCTTGCAGATTAAAAAGAATTTTCATATTGTTACCCAGAAACCAATTAAAAATGATTTTTCTTTCTCCTAAAATTTTCTGGCAGAAGTGTTTTTCCAAATTAGAAATGCTCTAAAAATAATTGCAACTCAATTCTGTCTTTGTTATTAATGACAGGCTTAATTATAAAACTTAATTCTTTAAAACTGCTCAGAATCCTTGTTTGTAGTTATAATTTTAACAAGTAATTTCTTTGAAGCTAAGAATTGCTTACTTTTTATAACCTAACAGAGTGCTTGCTAATAGTAAACACGTCATGTCTGTAAAACTTAAAACATATTAGCTAAAATCATCTTAGAATAATTGAGATATAATGTTGGGTTGTATTTGTGGAATTGTTTTAATGCTTCAAAGTACTTTTATACAAATTATCTAGTATAAACAAGTTCTTTAAGGGAAAGAACCATTTTTCTTTTCTGATTTTGGATCCCTAAGGCCGTACATAATATACTGTTTCAAAATATGTTTATTCCTCTTCTGACTCCTCCCACATACTGCCCACCCTGGATACACACACAGTGTGAAGAAGGAGATAAGGAAACTCAGTCCCAAAAAGGTGAAAAGGATTACCTAACCTCACATAGCTAGTCAAAGACAAACAGCAAAGTACTACAGCCCAGTTTTTTGGATTCCCAACTGTGTTATATGCCATGCTTTTCTCATTAATTAATTTCAATTCTAACATCAAATTCCATTTTATAACAATATAGGCATTTTCCAATTTAAACACCTCATATGTCAGTTATACATGAAAACCTTCTACATTCTAGTTCTCCAAATTCTACCCTTCACTTTATATACAAAAATGGCTAAACTGACTTTTCCCTTCACAAATCATAGCCCAGAATAAAATTGAGGGAAAAAAAAAAACAAAAAACAAAAACTTACCAATCATGTTATCTAAAGAAAGGTCTGGAAGTTTATTCTGTAATGCTCCTACAGGAATTCCACAGAAAGATATTGGTGAATATAAAGGTGATGCACCTGAACTGCTGCAAAGAAATAATTGTTAAAAGTTTACAAAACTCAAGAGAACTTGAAACTCATATGATATATAATAACTAAAAAAACTATTAATTCCAGATTACTGCCCTAATATTGTGTTTTTTTTTTTTTTTTGGAATTATTTTCCCCTAGGTTTTTATCCATTTTACCCACAGGCTCTTTTGCCTATTAAAAAAATCTCCAAACCTTAAATGTGTTTTTCATTATTCCCATTGAAATAAATACATGCATTTTACTAATCATGTAGTGTTAGTAATAATACTGCTTGACATAACAACAATAACATTAAAAGGTTGTATAAGTCTAAGAATTAAGTTACCTGTTACGAAAGTTTCTATAAGAAACAGAAGACTTCAATTCCCATATCATGACTCTTCCATCACTCACAATAAGAGCAGCAGAATTTTCATTAACAGGACAACACACCATGCTGAATGGACGAACAGTTTTGGTCACCCTAATTGCATCACATTGGCTTCGCAAATCATAAGTCAGCTCCTGTACTGGATCTGGATCTTTATGTAAAAGAATTGATAACATTATTTAATCTGATGAATGGATCAATAAAAACAGGAATATGACCATTTTTTTTTAATTTTAACTTTAAAAATACCTACAATTTTACAGTGATTTCACAGAAAGATTATTCAATTCTTACAGAAGACAAAGATAATACATACTAAGGACATATAACAAATTTAAATTCTGAAATAATACCTTGAATGAAAAACTATTGATGACATTTTTTAAAACAAATAATAGTAAGCAATGATTAGTGAATTGCATTTTTCATTACTGCAAGACCTCTGAGCCTTAGACAAATCTTCATGAATTTTTATAGCTGAAAAGTTAACTGCCCTGCAGCCAACTTGGTGATGATATTATCATAAGCCTAGATCTGAATTCTTTTCAGTCCTTTTCTAACTTAGTGAACTCAGGCTGTACTGGGAACTAACACTCTCATTAGGACCTAGAGCCATTCTCACATCATCATGGGGCATCAAAAGATGTTTTTAATGAAAAAATGAATCTCAAACATTTTTACAATCTTCATTCTAAATACAAGAACTTACAAAACTTAACAATTATAGACCCAACAAAGTGCCAGTCCTGCTAACAATAAATTATATTCTGCAACAAAAGAATTAACAATCACTTTGCCTTTGTCTCTTTTGTATTTAGATCACTCTCAAATGGGAATTTCTTAAAAAGGAAGTCCAAGAGCAGAAAATGTATACATATATGAATACTTCAAGAGAGAGATGCATACATATAGATATAGACATGTAACATAACATTACCTGACTCTTCATTTGAAGTACCAAAAATAGCATTATAAGATCTTCGAACTCTTAAAGTTATGCAACCATTTTCATGTAGGCAAAATAAGCCATCACGCTGAAAGCAGGGGATTACCTATAGGAGATTTTAACATTTATTTCTCAAAATAATATATTAACATAGCATTTTAGATACTATGATATTTATGATAAAAACAACTAGACAGAACTGTGCACATAGAAACAAGTTCAAATTCTGCCTCAGAAATTTGCTGGCCACACAAGCAAGTCACATAGCCTGTCTGTCACAGTCTCTCTAATGGTAAAATAGAGATAATAGAAATATTTAATTACCAGAATTGCTGTGAAGATAAAATAAGAAAAATATTTGTAAAGTATTCTCTTGCTTAACATTCCACTTCCTTCCTCATTTCTTTGCAGTGACTGCCCCATTGCTGCCTTTTTTCTCTACCTCCTCCATCCATGAGATTTCCTGGTTTTCTAGAAAACTCAGCTTAAATATGACTTTCCTCAAAAAGCCTTATCCCCGTTCTTTTGTGATTACTTTTCATGTACTCAATATATATTTGTATATATCTATTTATTTATGTGTTGTATCCCAATAATAACATGAGCCTCTGCCTCTTCTGGGCAGGAGGCACTGTTATTTACCTTTGTTTATATACCCAGTACTAGAATAGGGCCTGATGCATTGTAAGTATTTAACAATCTTTCTTTGACTGACCAATTTACAAAAGTCTGTGGCAGGATGTGCAGAAGAGAAGGGAAGAGAACTCTATTAAGAAAAGAAAATGTAAAAAATGGATATTGATTTTATAAGATTAAAAATATTTATTTAAAAAAATTTAAAGATTAAAAATACTGGTTTAATGTAAAGTTATGGAAAAGAAATTGTAAACTAGAATGGATACCTGTAGAAATGGTACTCCTGTTCTTTCTATTGCAATTACACCAACTGTCTGGTTTACTTCTAGGTCAAGGATTAGAATTTCTCGTGGATAAAGCAATAACATATGATTCCTTTTGGAAGGCAGGTATGACAACTGAAGACAATCATTGAGCGTCACAGATTCAGCACTGAAAAATAAAACATCCACATTGAATATATTACCATATCCCAAAGGTTTAATTTAAACTGACAAAAACTTAAAAATGTAATTTTGGGTTCCTGTCATATAAACCATGAATTACAGATTATACTTTCTGAAATGGCCAGGATGAGTCTGCATCCAGTGCTACACAAGTAACAGCATGCCAAAAAATCAAATTAATCACTAATGTATTATACTTTATGACAAGTTATACCCTCCTGTATTTCTCCAAGAGGCTACTTGTTTAACAAGTTTAAAAGAACCATAATATTGTAAGATAACAAATGCAGGAAAAAGTATATAGTAATGGCATTCACAAAGTTCAGTTTTGTACTATTTTATAATTTGACAAATGAACCAAGCTGCTATAATACATACATGTTTGTACACATACTCTCTCTCACACACAGACACAGACACACACATACACATACACACACACCCACACACACACAAATTTTCCTGTTAGAGATACCGTATTAAATATATAAAATAAGGTGTCCTGAAGTGAAAATTAGGCAGTCCCTAGATTTGGTATTTATTTTAGACTTGGTACTGCCACTAAGCACTATGTTGGGTAAATCACTTTACCTTTTGCCAGTGCCTTCAATTATAAAGGGTTTGTACAAAACCATGAAATTGTTTCGAAAAAATATTTTAATTTTGCTATTTCTTTCACAACACTAATGACCATATGAAGACTATGAAATGCAGTTAAAGGCTCTCTAAACCACAAGATGGCATCTTAATCATTGAGAAAAATTTTTCAATAATTTTATACCATCTTTACATGAAATGCTATTTGTAACATTACAATGTAAAGTATCATAGTATTTGCTTTTAATAAAATCATTTCTGCAAAATTCAATGTTAATATTCATCATTTAATTTGAGTTACCTAGTAAGATATTTCAAGTTTATAACATGAACTAAATTTGGAAATTTCTAGAACAGACTTTTACAGTTAGACATCTCATTATTTCTCATTCTATAGATAGGAAAAAGAAAGAATAGAGAGGTTACACCCAAAATAATCCCAGTTAAACAGTGACTGGTAGAGCTTGAGGTGAATTATGTGCAAAACCAGGGCTAAGAGGGAAAAATGAAGAGACAGTGCAATTGTACAGTGGGGCCAGAATATGAGACGGCCCTATGAGGCCACGGTTAAAGTAAACTACCTCTAATGAAGGTCAACAGCCAAAGCAGCCCTAACTAACCCACGAAAACTTAGACGTGGCCCAGGGCCATCTGTGGCACTCTGCCACAGGGAGAGCAGGTATAGGGATACATTATTGTCCTGCTGCTGCTCAGGACAGCTGATCACATGAATAAGCTCTTAAACTTCTCCAATAAGCCCCAATAAGTCTACAACTATTTCCCCCACATGGGTGTGGACTGCCTTTCCTTCTTTGGTATCTCAATACTCTCTTGCAGGTTCTGCATCTTTATAGAATGTCAGGCATGATGGACAGCCAGTGAAGTCCCAGAAACAAGGCAAGAAGTGAGAAATACTAAGAAGCTCGCTTGGATTGTGTAAAAGGGAATCATATAAAGTAAGGAAAGAAAAGAAAGTGGAGCTAGATTATTAAGGGTTTCCAAATACCAAATGAATTGTATTTGATCCAAAAGGTAGCCCGAAGTCAACTTCCAGATACATGATTATTTATCTGTATGTAATGACCCTGAAAAAGTCTTCAGAAATCTCCTTCTATCTCTTCTAAATCAAAACTGAAGTGCACATATAGGGTAAGAAGATGAAATCAGGAAATAAACAGATCCCTCAGAGTTCACTGTAATACATTTTAATGTCTGATGCTTCATATGCTTCATGAATAAGGCATTTTAAATTTAGTGTCATCACTAAAACATGTCCTGGATAAAAATACAAATAAATAAGAAAATAATAAGAAAAATAAGAAAATAAGAAAAACATGTAGTGATTCTCTTGTTGATTCAAAAATCAAAAAAAGAATGAGAATGGGAATGGGAAAAAAAGGAAGAAAATCAATATTCACTCTGAAAAAAGACAACTTCTGAATGTATCTTAGTACTAAATAAACGCAAAACTTACCTAGGTTTTTCCTGAGTGATTAATATTTTCACTTTATTGAGAGCCTTCTTGGCACCTGTGGCTGCAGCTGCCTTGTTATGAGCTGGGCTTGAATGTGGACTGGATATGTAAACTTTTTTCCCTGAGCTGGCAGGAGCTTTGGATGGAGAGAAGTCTGAGATGAATACAATCCCCTCACTGGTGAGTACTGCATTAGGAAAAGGAAAATGGTCAGTAAGGTTAACCAGTTTTATCAGAGCTTTATTCCAGCATCATGCTGAAAGAGAAGCAATAATAAATTTAATTAGACAAGTCTATTGGTTCATCATATTTCAGAACAAAAGCATCACATAGCTATTAAAAAGAAGGTGATTTGTTACAAAACTCATCAGAGGCCAACATAATCACCTCTAATAAATCTATTCTTCATATTAAAAAGATATTACAGGGTTAATGAAAGAATAAAGACTTCCCTGGTTTCCCATGCCCCTCCCTTAATCAGATGTGATTTTTTTTCCCCTTCTCTCACCTCCTAATTTGTACTGATGCCTGTTGTTTTCTATGGACATCTCTCCAGAATATAAATTCTGTGAGGGCAGGGTTCTTTATATACCCCCTCAGAAGCCAGCAGAGAACAAATTCTAAGTAATGTCTTGCTGAATTTGAATTAGTAGTGAACAAGTACTGTTTTAGCAAATTAGTACAGCACATTGATTTTCATAATTTTCTCAATATATTTCCTAACCTGAAAATAAAGTGATATTTTAGAATGTAAGCTCCATGCAGAAGATATCTTACACTTTATATATTTCATACAAAGACTAAGACTAATAATTTGGTTTAGTGATAATAAATTATGAATTTAAGCCTAAATGTATATGCTTTGTATTTGAAAGTAGCACTTTTGTCCCTTAGTCTCTATTTTTTTTAAAGAGAAAAAAGACAATCAGAAAATAAACAAATATTGTGCAATACTCCCTTAATATTTCAAAAAGAAAAGAAAAGAAAAGAAAACAACATAATGATTACTACATTTGGAAGTTAAAGTTTTCAGGTTAAAAAAAAAATCAAACAATAAAAAAATCCCTAGTCAGCAGTTAAGCAGATAATTAAGTTCAATTTCTAAAGGACAATTAACAGTAACAAAATCTCTACGAAAAGTGCTACTCAAAATCTGAAAAATTTAAGTCAACTCATCTACTGATTCACAGATCCCAAGATAAATACCAATTTAATAGTCTCTAATGTTACATTCTAAGTCTTCCAAATTCAGAGGGAAATATTCTACATGGCTGCATTTTCAGTAAAACTTAATCACAGGCACCTTAGATCAACACAAAGTAATGAGCATAATTAAAGTATGGGAGAAAATTATTTGGGTTTATACTCTTTCTTACATACAATTGTTTACCAACTCAAAACTAGTAGTATAAATGGGTGAGATAAAAGTTGCAGGAATTCAATTTAAATACAGCTATTAAAACCAAATGAAACCACTGACTCAGCTCTTCTTAAGCCATGAAAAATGAACTTAATTAAGTCTGAATTGGAAATACTGGCATAAACACTATCTTCAGTTGATAAATTACAATGTTTTTTTCTTTGGGTATTTTATTTATAACACAAATGTTCAAAACAGTGTCAATGTGGCCCAATTTTTTTTCCCTTTTTTATCAGCAACTATTAAAATACTGCATATCAGCACTGTATTTCAACTATCAAAACCCAGGAATTATATAGAAAAAATTTGAAACTAAAAAACCATAATTGTGTACTTTAAGAATCCTTTAAAGTATGGCCATAGACATACACTCCCCTTCTACCTCACTTCCCCCAATTTGTTACTGTCATTTTAAGAGTAACATCAGGATTTTGAGAGCAACATTTTATAAAAATATTTTTCTTAATCCTTTGAGATAAAGAAATAAAACTCACAAGTTAAATGTGAAGGATCAAAGGGGTCGAAGGAAAAAGAAAGTATATTTTCTGCATAACTCTTCTTCCAAAGTTTGGTGCCAGTGTCTGCATTCCATAATACAATGTAGTTGGGGGGATGAATAGCAAGCAGCAAATCTCGGGAAGCATCCTGATTCCATAACCATTGCATGTCTGTAGACGTCATATAGAAGGAGAAAAATGTCTGAATAAATAACATTTAAATTATTTTGAGAAACATGACAACACAGGGGACAAAGACTTGGCCTTGAAGAGGAAATCCATGGTTCAAGTCCTACCTCTGACTAATAGTGGTTATATGACTTGGAACAAACCACTGACATTCTTGGTTCCCAAGGAAAGACTCAAAGACTATTTGTTATAAAGCAGGAGCTGGCTTGCATCTGTGGAAGAAGTTTCCTAAATCAGTGAAATAACAGGTACAGGTCCCCAAAAGGATTATTTTTCTAATCCATCTACATAGTCTGGTTTTATGTAAAATCTTTATGATCTTACTAAAAATCAAATGTCAAATCTATTAGAATTTTGAAATGTAAAGTTAACTTATAATAAACAGAAATTCATCCTAAGGAAGACTTAATGTCATCCAAATTTAATATGTCAAGATTTTGATAAGTTGTTGCCAATATCCTCCTGGTATAATAGAGCCATCTAATTTTTTTCTTACTATAGCACTTTTGAGGACTGTGCTCTCTCTCTATTTGCATACATACTTACTTCAACAAACTTGTAAAGGAAAACCAGTCAAAAATCATGAACTGAATAAATGCTTGTATTTTCCTAAATTAGGTAACCTGAGAACAGCACTAGTTAACCCTTGTCTATTCCCTATTAAAGAAAGTAGATGATTCAAATCAGCAAATAATTCCAGCTCGTTTGAAATTTACTTCAAAATAAATTGCTATAATATTAGCACTACAAAAGTTATTAAATTTTACAATAGCAATGGAAGAGATCTTAGAACTCATTTTGTCCTATCATCTTAATTTAATTGATGGGGAAAAGATATATCATAGGATGTTTTTTGTAGCAGCTTTTTTTTTTTTTTTTGCATTAGTCATTTCTGATGAGTTGGATTATCTGACACAAAAAACTAATAGGAGTATATGACAAACAAAAAAATTCCCTAGTAAATAAGCAAAGGATAGTTTTCAAAAAAATGAAAAATTATCAACAATCATATAAAACATTCACCAAATCACTAATAATAAGTATATACAAATCCAAATAACTCCAAAGTTTCACCCAATATCCAGTGAATTGGCAAAGCTAAGAAAAGATTGTCAGAGTATTTGTGGAATGACAGAAAAATGAATGGATTTTTGGTTGAGCTGTGAAATTCTGGAAAGAAATTTGGAATTATGCAAAGAAAGTGACTAAAATGTTACATTAACTCAGAGATTCTCCTCCAAAGATATCAGTGGCAAAAAGAAAGGCTTTACACACAATAAAATATTTACTGCATCATATGAAGCTATCGCAAAGAAAAACCAAATAAATGCCTAATGATTACAAGTAATGGAGTATTACAGTATTCTAAGAAACTATAAACACAATCAATATATAGGTACACTCACAAAAACTGATGTAAAGAAAAGTTAGAGTCAGGAAAACAAGCACAATGACTACAATAATGTAAATGGAAAGAAAGGCCATGATAAAACAATTCACGTTTTATGATAAAAAATTCTATTATGAGAGAAATGCATATGCAACAAGCACAAACTTTTCTTACCTACCCTGAATAGGTTTGTTGTGTTCTTGTATTTCACATCGAGCAACACCAGTTGCCACATCCCAAACAATGATCTTCCCATTGATGTCAGCAGAAGCTAAGCGCAAACAATATGGGGAGCCAATATTATGGTGATAATTTTCTTTAGCCCATTTAACCTAGTGTCAAGAACAAATTAAATCAGCATCACACTTATTCTGGATTAAACACAATATTTGCTGAAAAATTCACCAAGTTAGAAAATAATTTGATAGTAAAACAATTACTAAAGATGACCAGAAAGATGGAGTCTATCTTTAAAGAAATATACTTTTATTATTGATGACATTTTATTATTTTACTCAAAAGCTAAAATCCTCAAAAGAAATAGTGAAATGTACACAGCAATAAATCAAGGTGAAGTTTATTCAAATTCAAGTAAACATTCAACTATATTAATTAAATTAGGACTTTTAAATCACTATTACAACACCTAAATTAATTGAAAGCACTTGAGTTAATCAGAATTTCTTTCTGAATTCCTTTTAGGAGAAAAAATAAAAAGCAAAACTATTGACAAGGCACGTAAAAAACATAAGTAGAAGTTTTCTATTCCCTAAAAACTTGTCCCCCCATGTACATTCTACTATTCATATCCATTAAATATTTTTGGGGAAAAAAATCCAGGTTCCAGCCAAGTTTGTCTACTTACTCGTTTCTATCACCCACTTATATCTCTTTTCATAGGATCTTGGTTCTCCATGCCTAGAATACTCTCTCTTTCTATGTCTTAGAATTGTTAGCTCTCTTCAAAGTTCAACTTAATTACCACCCTCTTCTGCCTCCCACCTCAAATTACTTTGCATTTATTTAGTGTATAACCTGCATTTATCTATGAACATAATGTAGGCCCTGAATCTAGCAGAATATAAGCTCCTTGAGGACAAGGACTCTCAGTTTTTGTATTTATTTCCTTTAACACTTAGCATACTGTCTGAAATATAGCAGATACTTATTGAATGCCTGGTACTTGACCGATTCAACAGCATAAAGAGGATATATGCAGCTATGACCCGAGTAAACAACAAATGTTAAATTTAGTAATTCAAACAACTGTTTAATTTGCTAACAATTTTAGGGAGGAATTGTGTGATAAATGTTATAAAGATTTCAACTAAAATGGTTAGAAAATGGTTTAAATGTAAGTCTTAATGGATCAAATATTCAGAGACATAGAAAAATGAGTTAGTACATGTTTATTTCTCCAGAGTAAAATCTTGGGTATTTGCATAACTTACTCTAAAATTAACTTTAATCAATCTACTAATCATAACATGAGTTTATACATTTTAAAATGTTAAAGTATTGTAGATACACTGCACACTGGAGAATAACAAACCAAGTACTGTGGTCTCAAACTCATCTTTCATCCAGATACTCTTTTCAAATTAGTATCTTCTATTGCTCTCCTGCACCATTAAAGACTAACTTCTAATTTTTAACTATTTTTGGAATTAAAATATGTGTTGCCACGGCTAACTGGGGAAAGGGGTTGGAGAGGCACCATGCAAAAACAGTGGAGGAATCAGCAGAATAGTTGCCTTCAATCATCTTTGAAACAGCATGGAGTCTAACTGATTAAGGACTGTCATTTCACTCCACCCAGATTACATTAAATCAATTACACTCTTTGAAATGATGGGATGCCCTACAGGTGGGTCTAATATGAATTTAAACAAATTAATATTGTATGCAATCTGATAAGGGTATAGTGACAAAAATACCTGCAACTTTAAGAAACATGCTATGTACTGAAATCATCTTCAAGTTTGACTTACCTTGACAACATTAGCTTTATGTCTTTCTAAAACTTGAAGAGTTTGGGCAGTGTTAGAATCAATTACAAGCACAAGGGAATGACATCCATAAGCAATTAAACCTTGCCAGCCCCTAACAAATAAAAGAAAAAAAAAAATTAATGGAGCTCATTGAGCACAGCTGCCATATCTGTACCTTTCTTTGTACTCCCAGACCTTAGCACAATTCTTAATACATAGGAAGCGCTTTATAATGCTTGGTGCCTCACAACCTCTGAACTTACTAGAATTATAGCTTAAACAAAAACAAAAATAAAATATGAAATTGAGCATCCTAAAAATTGTAAATAAAATTAAAGTTCCTCCTATCTTTAACTATTCAATGCCATTTAAAATAAAACCACTGCTAACTCCTGGGTCAACCTAAACTCAATTAAAAATATGGGACAAGAATTTATAGTCTGCTATCTGTCCCATGTCCTAACCATGTGCAGGTATTAAGAATAAACAACATTGGGATCTGAAAGAGGTCTGACTCTTTTGTACAATGTTTCTAGGATTAATAACTATGAGTAACTTTGTCAATTTCTGTTTGCGTAGTTACTACACTGTCAGTTACAAAAAATGTCTTGCTGAGGAAAGATGTCACCAGGTCTATTTCAGCAGACATTTCGCTTTCACCCCAAACTGGAGAGCGCCTCTTTGTGAGAACACCCCATCTGCTTGCAGACTTTCGCTGATTAGGACCCTTACTACCTCCCGTCTGACTCTCAGGGATCCCATTTGGGGAGGGTCCTTTGACCATTCTTGGTATCCCTAACACAGGGTGGCGCTTAAAGGCTTGTTGACTGCCTGGCTAATAGCTCAATTTCTACGGGCCTCAGTTTCTTTATCTGTAAAATGTAGGGGCCAGACTAGAGGCTCCTCTTTTTAGTTACAAATCTACGATCCTTTGGAATTGCCTGCTGCTATGTTGAGAAAAACATTGAATTTTTGGAGCGAAGCGGTGCAGGGGTGAAAGGACCGAAGCTTGTCACTCGAATGCTGCCTGCCTCTGTTTCCCCAACTGTTTAATGGGGACGAAGGCAGCACCCACTTCCCGGAGTTATTTTGAGATTCAAAAGAGGGAACATCAAGGAGGCGCGGCTCACAGAACCTAGCACACCCTAGGTGCTTAATAAGAGCTCATTTTAATTTCTTGACCAGGGAGGACTTGGGGCTACGCCCCCGCTCCCACCCTCGCCCCTCCTCGAATTCAGGTCTCGGCCCCGCCTCCCCGGCCCAGCCCGTTCCGCTCTGCCCTCACCAGTCCACGGCCGCCTTATTATGGGCGTTGAGGGCCCCGGTGAGCGTCCTCGCAGACAGTTTGATGTTCACCGTGTAGGGCAACATCTCCTGGGCCCGGACTACGAGCCACGGCTTCTGCAGGACTTGGGGCAGCAGCAGCGAGCCCGGGTGCAACAGCGGCTCCGCGGTCCCCGGCAACCAGGAAGCGAGTGGCGGAAGCGCCGTGCTCCGTCCGTCCTCCGTCCGTCCCTCTGTCCGGTGCCGACAAAAGTCCGGGCGCTCCCCGAACTGGGGCCGCGCAGTTCCGCAGAGCCCGAGGCTGGGTCTGCCCGGCCCCAGTAGAGCGGCTCGGCCTCTGACGGCTCTTAGTAGGCTTGGAACGGGAAGGCCGAGGGAACTGCTCCCGTTTGGGGCGGGGTTATTACAGCTCTCCTGGCGAGAGGCAAGAGATTAGTCACCCTGTGACCACTGTCGGGACACTGAGCTTTGGATTCGAGTTCTGCCTCTAATCTACTCCTTAACAGGGAAATTCACGTAAATTCTCCGGCCACTTGGTCACTTTTCCTTCTCGGTAAAAGGAGGGATTGGCCCCTTTGCTTAATCTCTGAGCGCTCCTCCCCACCTACAGGCCCCTGAACGTTTAGGCTCCAGCCCTGTGCATCCAGGAAAGGCCGTCATGTTGAGGGGTCAAGGAGCACCGGACAGCAGCTACGCGGGCCCTGCATGTCCCCAACTTCTGAACTGGAAGTCCTCAGTTACAGAGAATGACTTGTCTAAAGTCAAACAGTTAAGAAGTATGGAGCAGGATTTGAATCTGACTTCCCGACTTTTAAGTCGGGTTTCAAGATTAATTGAGGGAAGGGCTTGGGTTTGAATCCTAGCCCTGCCCATTGATGCCCGGATGACTAGTCTCCTGAGTGCAGGTCCACCCTTAAGACACTTACCAGCTCTGTGACCCAGGCTAAATCCCTTAATACTATTTGCCTCACTTTCCTCATCTGTAAAATGAGCTGGAAAAGGAAATGGCAAACCACTCCAAATATCTTCGAAGAAAACCCCAAATGGGATCACAAAGAAACTACAGAAAAAAATTCTACAACAGTAACAAGAGTAATTTTCCTCATCTGGGCTGCGTTAGGACCCCCTCCCCATTCCATGTAGAGAAGTAGCCCATCTGGCCAGACATCCAGTAGAAATCTCCAGGACTCTGCACCCTTCTCCCTCCTCGGAGCGAGGCTTTCATTCCTGCCAGCGGATCTGGACTAGGAATATTTATCCACTCCTTTAAATGTTGGAATGGGATTAGGTTCTAGCTAACTTTTGGTCATTTTCTGGGTTTGGCGAAAGCTGGAGTCCAGGAGCACTCTTGCCTATTTCTTAGGCACAACAGGGCATTCATCTCCGTGTCACTAAAGAGAGAGTCCCGTACCAAAGAGCTTGGGCACAAAGGTTCCATCTGTGAAACGAGAAGGCTGTGGGCATCATCTGCAAGGCTCCTTTGCTGGAGGGCTAAGTCTTAGAAACTCTCAAGAACTGTCTGTCTCCTCTTGCTCTGTAGAGAACATCCAACATCAGTGACTCTATGCTGGGACCTAATGTTGCAGGCTATTTGGCAAAGGAATGAATGGGATATGAGGCATCTCTCCTTCAATTTGTTATTGTCTTTTACAATATGCATTTGCCTTTAAAAATATGATCTACAATAAGCAGAAAATGCAATTAAATTATAAAAAGAAAGCTATCATAATCTTTAAAATCATTATTTTTCTCTGTTAAATGTTATACACTCAGATATTGTCATTGAATAGTTTTTGTTACTTTCACAAATTATGCTAAATTGGGTATATCAGCAAATCAAACTCTTCCTATAATTTAGAAAATAAATTAGGAAAAGGCATTTCAGGAATAATAACATCTAAAAAGGAGAGCAATTGTGTCCCATAGTAATGGAATAGAGAAACCCATAGGTGGTGGGTTTCCCCCTGAAATGACTGCTCTCTTCACCTCATGGTTCTCTCTTGACTACCAGGTCCTATTCTTAGCAGCCTTGGGAATCACTACATGTTTCTGGTTACAAGATGCACCTCTTTTCCTCTCTCAACTACATCTCCTCCATAGACATTCCCAATTATTTTTGTTCTCTGAAAATATTCCTAATTGTGTCCCTAGGAGAAAGAAATAACACACACTCCCTTTCTGTATTCATCACTCTAAACTCATAAAACAGAACAAATTTGATCTTGGGGTACTGACCACAAGGTCACATGGAGAGGGTTTAGACTCCTTAGGTTGTCCCCAGGAGGCAGAACCACAAGCAACAGGTAGAACTAACAGAAGCAAATAAAGGTAAGATGTCAGGAAGAATTTCCTACTTAAAACTGCCTAAAAATAAAACAGATTATTTTAGGAGGTAGTGGTTTTCTCTCATTGGGGGTCTTCAAGCTGAAGCCAATTGATCAAACTCAAGAGTTTGAGTATTCATTTCCAGGCGTGAGTTTGGACTAGCTGGATGCAGAGGTCCCTTAACAATTCTAGATGTTACAGTTCTGTGATTTTTAGAGGAAGCCCCCCTTGCTGGGAAATAATCAGAATAATTACTATGGTTTACAAACGTTTAAAAAGTTAAATCTTTTCAAGTTGATTGGAAGGATTCTCAAAATAGATTAAGAGATCCCATGTTTAAATCACCCTCTTTTAACTCAAGCATCTGCTATTTACTTTTTTTATCGTCATCTTTTTTTTTCTTTTCTTTTAATATATGAAGCTTTTTATTTACAAAACATATGAGTGATTTTTCAACATTGACCTTTGCAAAAACTTTTTTTTTCCC
>JAJPUD010001760.1:378316-392468 GCA_023553655.1 Myrmecobius fasciatus
TTTTTTTTTAGATCTTATTTTACCACTTTTTCCCTCTTTTCCCTAGTATGACAACCTTTTCCCCTCTAGTTCTCTTTTTCATATTATCAAAGTAATATCTAGTTAATTATACCCCCAAACTTTGAGTATCCCCCTAGTAAAAATAAAGTTCTCAAGAGTCCTTTCCTTTTTACCTTTTTATGAATCTCTTGAGTTCTGTGTTGGGGTGTCGAATTTTTTGCTCAGATCCGGTCTTTTCATTAGAAATAGGTGAAATTCACCTATATCATTGAATGACCATCTTCTTCCCTGGAGGATAATGCTCATTCTAGCTGGATAGGTTATTCTTGGCTGTAATCCAAGTTCCTTTGCCCTTGGGAATATCTGGTTCCAAGCCCTTCAATCCTTCAGTGTGGAAGCTGACAGATCCTGTGTGATTCTAATTATGGATCCTCGGTATTTGAATTGTTTCTTTCTAGCTGCTAGCAGAATCTGTTCCTTGGTGCTATAGTCCTGAAATTTAGCCACGATATTCCTTGGGGTCTTAATTTTGGGGTCTCTTTCAGGAGGTGATTGGTGAATTCTTTCAATGGTGATTTTGCCCTTTGATTCTACAATCTCAGGGCAGTTTTCTTTCAAGATTTCCTGGAAGATAGTGTTTAGATTCTTTTTTTCATCATGGCTTTCAGGAAGTCCAATAATCCTTAGATTGTCTCTCCTAGATCTATTTTCTAAGTCAGTTGTTTTTCCTAGGAGATATTTCATATTTTCTTCTAATTTTTCATTTTTTTGTTTTTGTTTGACTGATTCTTCAAGTCTTAGTGAGTCATTCACTTGCATTTATTCAATTCTTATTTTTAAAGTGTTGTTTTCTTCAGTTACCTTTTTAAGCTCCTTTTGTAACTGGCCAATTTGTTCATTGCACTCTTTTTCCACTTCACTAATTTTATTTTTTAATAAATTGGTGTCTCTTTCATATCTCTTTTGCAAGGCATCATATCCTTCTTGCAAGATACTGTATCCTTCTTGCACTGATTTCAGTTTATTTTCCCATTTATCCTCCAGCTCTCTTTTGAGGTTCTTTATGCAATCTTCCAGAAAGGCCTTTTGAAAAGGGGACCAGTGATGGTTCTTGCTGTTTTTTTCTGGATTTTTGTCTAAAGAAACCTCTGGCTCTGAGGTCGTTTCTTTGCCTTGATAAAAGCTGTCTATGGTGAGAGCTCTCTTTTGCTTCTTCATCATTTTTTTTTAGACAGAGTGGATATCTCTTTAAGGTAGGGGAAAAAAAAAACGGCGGCTGAAGACGCTTTGCCCTGGGGTACTTCGGCGAGTTGACTTAAGGTGCTGGGCCGGTGGGGGCTAGGACTATGTCCGAATTACTCCTTAAACAAGGCAAGTCTGCCAGAACACGTGCCCCCAATCAGGGCAGAGTGTCCCAAGTGCCTCAGATAAACTCCAGGTGTTTGGAATTTGGAGTTTGGAGTTTGGAATTTCTGCCACGATGAGCTGAGCTGAGTCCCACCTTCACTTCTGGCCTGCACAGGGGTCATCTATTTATCTCTCTGTCCGAGTCTGACTAACCTGATATGAAGTTATCTAGAGAGCTGTGCCCAAATATTTCTGAGTTCGTTGACTTGAAGATCAGTTCAGAGGCTTATTTTATTGTTGATTTGAGAGAAGATCGGAGGAGAGGCAGAAAGTCACCTTTTCACTCTGCCATCTTGGCTCCGCCCCCAGGTGCCCTCAGCAAACATTTATTAAGAATCGACTTTGTATGCTATGTACATACAAATGTAACACAGGGTTCAAAGCTGGGCATTTTTTCATAAGACTTTCCTCATTAGTGGAGACATTGATTATTCAATGTGTACCTGCAAAAGGATTTGAGCTGGGAATAATTTGGGAAAGGAGACTTGGTTTGGTTTGGTTTCTTTGTTTTTTCATGGTGTTATTTGGCCTTCTGGTTTAAAGAGAAGACATATATAGTCAGAGGATCACTTTAAGAAAAGGTCGCTGAAGGTATAGAAATACTTCAAGAAAGAAAACATGTACAGAGATAGGCACCTCAAGCATATCCCATTGGAATTCCCCTGGGAATTTCCCCATGGATGAAGAGACCCTCTCTCTCTGTCTCTGTCTCTCTGTGTCTCTGTCTCTGTCTCTTTCTCTCTCTCTCTCTCTCTCTCACACACACACACACACACACACACACACACACACACACACAAAGAGCAAGCAGGCAAATGTTCCCATTGGGAGAACCTATTCACTTTGTTTATTGTCTGGTATATTATAAGCAATATAACTTTTCTATTTTTTGCATGCCATTGACTTGGATAAATGGGCTTGTTTACTATTACATATATATATATATATATACACACATATACATATATATATACACACATACACACACACACATACATATATTTTGCTGAGGCAATTGGGGTTAAGTGACTTGCCCAGAGTCACACAGCCAGGGAGTATTAATTTTCTGAGGCCACATCTGAACTCAGGTCCTCCTGACTTTAGGGCTGCTGCTCTATCCACTGCACCACCTAGCTGCCCCTATTCAATATTTCTAACAATCTATGTACAACTATCATTTCGTAGGAAGTAAAAAATTTATATACATATAGGGATACTCCTTCCTATTTAAGGAATAATGATTAAGAAATTGGTGTGTAAGCCAGGCAGGGTGAAAACAGAGAAAGAAAACTATAGACCAATTTCCTAATGAATATTGATGCAAAAATTTTAAATAAAATATTAGCAATGAGATTACAAAAAATCATCCCCAGGATAATACACTATGACCAAGTAAGATTTATACCAGGAATGCAGGGCTGGTTCAATATTAGGAAAACTATCAGCATAATCAATTATATTAATAACCCAAACTAACAAAAATCATATGATTATCTCAATAGATGCAGAAAAAGCCTTTGATAAAATCCAACACCCATTCCTATTAAAAACACTAGAGAGTATAGGAATAAGTGGGCTTTTCCTTAAAATGATTAGTAGAATCTATTTAAAACCATCAGCAAGCATCATATGTAAGGGAGACAAACTAGAACCATTCCCAATAAGATCAGGAGTGAAACAAGGCTGCCCACTGACACCATTACTATTCACTGTTTTATTAGAAATGTTAGCTTTGGCAGTAAAAGGAGAAAAAGAGATTAAAGCAATTAGAATAGATAATGAGGAAACCAAATTATCACTCTTTGCAGATGACATGATGGTATACTTAGAGAACCTTAGAGACTCAACTAAAAAACTACTAGAAATAATTCACAACTTTAGTAAAGTTGCAGGATTCAAAATAAATCCACATAAATCATCAGCATTTTTATATATTACCAACAAAGTTCAGCAGCAAGAGATACAAAAAGAAATTTCATTCAAAATAATGGAGGATAGTATAAAATATTTGGGAATCAATCTGCAAAGAAAAAATCAGGAACTATATGAACTAAACTACAAAACACTTTCCACACAAATAAAGTCAGACCTAGCCAATTGGAAAAAATATCAAGTGCTCATGGGTAGGCCAAGCGAATATAATAAAAATGACAATACTACCCAAACTAATTTACTTATTTAGTGCCATACCAATCAAACTCCCAAGAAATTATTTTACAGATCTAGAAAAAATAATAGCAAAGTTCATTTGGAAGAACAAAAGGTCAAGAATTTCAAGGGAATTAATGACAAAAAAGGCTGATGAAGGTGCCCTTGCTGTATTAGATCTGAAACTATATTATAAAGCAGCGGTCATCAAAACCATTTGGTACTGGCTAAGAAATAGAGTAGTCAATCAATGGCACAGGATACAAACTAGGCAATAACTATAGCAATTTAGTGTTTGGTAAACCCAAAGATCCCAGCTTTTGGGGTAAGTACTCACCATTTGACAAAAACTGCTGGGAAAATTAGAAACTAGTGTGGAAGAAATTAGGGCTTGACTCACACCTAACATCACATACCAAGATAAGATCTAAATGGGTAAATGATTTAGATATGAAGAGTGATATTATAAGCAAATTAGAGAAACATAGGATAATTTACCTCTCAGACGTGTGGAGATGGAATAAATTTATGTCCAAAGAAGAACTGGAAATCTTAATTGAACACCAGATAGATAATTTTGACTATATTAAGTTAAAAAAGTTTTTGTACAAACAAAACTAATGCAGACAAGATTAGGAGGGAAGCAATAAATTGGGAAATTTACATTTAATGGTTCTGATAAAGGTCTCATTTCTAAAATTATATTGAGAATTGTCTCATATTTATAAGAATTCAAGCCATTCTTCAATCGATAAATGGTCAAAGGATATGAACAATTTTCAGATGATGAAATTAAAACTATTTCTAGTCATATGAAAAGGTGCTCCAAATCACTATTGATCAGAGAAATGCAAATTAAGACAACTCTGAGGTACCACTACACACCTGTCAGATTGGCTAAAATGACAGGAAAAGATAATGACGCATGTTTGAGAGAATGTGGGAAAACTTGGACACTGATACATTGTTGGTGGAACTGTGAACGGATCCAATCATTTTGGAGAACCATTAGGAGCTTTACTCAAAAAGTTATCAAACTGTGCATACCCTTTGACCCACCAGTGTTTCTATTGGGTTTATATCCCAAAGAGATATTAAAGGAAGGAAAAGGCAAGTGCAAGTACATGTGCAAGAATGTTTGTGGCAGCCCTTTTTGTAGTGACTAGAAACTGGAAACTGAATGGATGCCCATCAATTGGAGAATGGCTGAATAAACTATGGTATATGAATGTTATGGAATATTATTGTTGTATAAGAAATGACCAGCAGGATGATTTCAGAGAGGCCTGGAGAGATTTGCATGAACTGATACTAAGTGAAATGAGCAGAACCAAGAGATCATTATACATGGCAACAACAATACTACATGATGATCAATTCTGATGGACATGGCTCTCTTCAACAATGAAATGTTTCAAACCAGTTCCAATTGTTCAGCGAAGAAAGCCATATACACCCAGAGAGAGAGATATGAAATGTGGACCACAACATAACATTTTCATGCTCTCTATTGATGTTTGCTTGCATTGTGTTTCCTTTCTCAGATTTTTTTTTCTTGTAGATATGATTTTTCTTGCATAACAAGATAAGTGTGGAAAAATGTATATATATATATGTATATATATATTCGATTTGTCAAGTATTTTAACATAATTAACATGTAGTGGACTTCCTGCCATCTAGGGGAGGGGAAGAGACTAGGGGGGAAAAATTTGTAAAGGAAACCTTTGTAAGGTCAATGTTGAAGAACTACCCATACATATGTTTTCCAAATAAAAAGCTTTAATAACGGGAAAAAAAGATATTGGTGCAAACCCAAATTCATTTCCCCTAGACTAATAATATTTAGGGAGGCAGATTGATGTAATTTGTTTGGTTTCTCCTCTGAGGAAAGGAACGTGACCAGTCTGTTCTCCCCAGGCTTCTGTTCCCCTCCAGTCAGGAATCAAACTCCTTTGGAGAGGGGTGGGAGAGATTCCTGAGATATCTATTCATGCTTCCCTGCATGTCAAATTTAGTTAAACTCATGTGGACCTAATCTACATGAGTAACACACACATACATACTTTATGCAAGAGAGATAAAATATAGATGAAAGTTAATATCAGAGGAAAAGTACTGAAGGTACAGGGAGGGTTATAGCAGGGACTTGGAAAGGTTTCTTGCAGAAAGTGGACTTTGAGCTGATTAAAGGGAATACAGGAGGCAGAGAGCTGGAGGGAGAACATTCCAAGAACAGGGGATAGGCAGTGAAAAAATATAACCAGGAGCATCCCATTTGAAGAAAAGCTTTGAAGTAGGGCAGTTTAGCTAGATCTTATCATATGCAAAGAAGACTGCAAAGATTGGAAGGAGCCAGGTTATGAAGGACTTTAAATGCCTAAGAAAGGAGTTTGCCATTAATCCGGGAAGAAATAGTGAATAGCTGGAGTGTATTAACTATAGTATGATGGCTCCATAAGTGGAGAAGCTAAGATAAATAAGGGCTTTTATAAAAGTAGAAAAGATAAGATTTGATAACATTGAATGTGTTGGCTGAATTCAAGTGAGGAACTGAGATTACCTGGGTAACTGGGAAGATAGTAGTATTCTCTACAGTAAAAATTTGGAAGAGGGGAATAATTTTGGGAAAAGACAATGAGTTCTGTCTTAAGCATATTGAGTTTGAAATGCCTCTCAGATGTCTAATTAAAAATGTCAAAAAAAAGCAATTTGCAATGGGGGATTGGAGCTCTGAGGAGTTGGGAGGGATGGATAGATAGATAAATAGATAGATGGATGATAGATGAATAGATCTGAAATCATCTACATCGAATTGATAATTGTACCTAAAAGAAGTGATGAGATCACCATCATGAGGTAATATAGAATGAAAAGTGAAGAGGGCTTGGGACAGAGCTGTGGAGGATACTCATGGTTAATGGCCACGACCTGAAAGAAGGTCTAGCCAAGTAAATTTAGAAGTAGCAGCCAGACAGGTAGGAGAAGAAGCAGAAGAGAATAATGTTACAAAAGGTTAGACATGTAGGTGATCAACAGTGTTAAAGGCTGCTTCAAGATCACATCAACAAGTCAAATAAGCAAAATATTATTAAGCACTTACTGTGTATGTACTAGGCACTGATGAGATCTGAGAATACGGATACAAGCAAAAAGAATGATCATCTACCCTACATCTAGCTTAATCTGATGTGGGAAAACAGCACATAAAAGGGAACCAAAACAGACGGAGGTTGGAGGGAAGGTATCTACATAAAAATATGGGGGGAGAGTCCAGAAATTCCAGAAGCAGGGCTCGGAGAGGAGAAATGAAAGGAAGGCTAGCCTAGAGTCTCTCCTTCAAAAGGTTCCAGGAGGAATCTCCAGTAAAAGGTGGCCACACAAGGGGATGGATGTTTCAAGATGAGGAGGCCATCTGTGCTGAAGGAATTTTCAAGGTGCCAAGGCAGCTGAAGCATGGTGGCAAAGGCCAGAGAGTCAAACAGAGCCGAGAGAACAAAAAAAATAACCATGGAGAAAAGGCCACCAGATCTGGCAATTAAGAAGTCATTGGAGAAACTTGATTTTGTTTAATGTCAAGATCAAGTCAGATTGCACAGCAATTAGTAGTGAAAAAAGAAATGCAATATATTGCAGATGGCTTTTTCCAGGAACTTAGTTGATGAGAGGAAGGGGATAAAAGCTTATGGGAGTGGTAGGATCAAGTGAAGATTTTTTTTTTTGTTGTTGTTTGTTTGTTTTTTATTGTTTTTTAGGCAACAGTCAGTCAAAGTAGTAGACAGGGAGAGACTGAAGATTAGAGAGAATGAGACTGCTTAGTGAAGGCAAATTTCTGGAGAAGATAGAAAAGGATGGAATCAGGGATACATACAGGAGGTGTTCCTCAGGCAAGGAGAAAAGCTACTTCTTCACATGAGACAGGAGCGAAGGAGGAGAAAATAAGACAATGTCTCATGAGACGAGAAGGAAAATCCTGTTTTATTTCTTCATCTGTATTTGAACAGTCCCAATAAATTATGCAACAACACTATGCCTGTGTAATTGCATTTTGTGAATTAAATCAATAGGCTGGAGTTTTATCTAGTATGTGATTATGATATTTGAAAAAGAGATTTTTATCGATTTATTTTTCTTACCCAATTGTACTATGGGGAAAATAGGTTGTCACACATTCTAACGGGTCTAATAATTTCCTCATGTCATCTACCTCCAATCCCTGACATTAAAAATAGATGCTATATTCCTAAAATGGATTTGAATTTCCAGATTTCATAGGAATGTGCCCACTAACTCCCTTGGAAGACAAATAATTTGAATGCAAATTCTGTACTGCTCATAAAATCTCTGATTACTTCAGAAAACCTTGACTCCAGCACTAGATTATGTCAGAAACAAATATTTTCTTAAGTTATACTGAAAAGCTTTTGCTTCATTCCAATTCAATTCAGAGCTAGCAGAGTGAGATACAAATCCAATACAGAAAATGTTCATTAAGCCTCTATTGAATGTATAGCATTATACAAGCTGCTTTTGGAAGAAGGGAAAATAAAGACTTTAATAGAAGAAACAGTTCCTACATTGAAGGAGTTCAAGAAGGAGAGATGAGATTTTTATGCACATAACTATTAATACTGGACCTGTTTCTCATGAAAATATGCAATTTATGGCTATCTTAAAGAATCACTGCTCAAAGTTATTAATCTCTTAGAGAAAGCGGGAGTCATGGGAAGCCTCAAAGCATCCTTGAATCCTGTCTCCTTACTTAGATAATATGCTGTGTCCTGCCTACTATACTGGACCTATATTCTGAGTTCTACTCATATTTCTTTCACTTATTGCCTTAGTGACCTTAGACAAAATATTGAAACCCTTCTGAGCCTTAATTTTTTTCATTTATAAAATAGGTTGAACTAGATGTTATCTAAAGCTTTTCAATAATTCAGTACATATTTTTTTGTGTCTACTGTGTCAAGCACTTTCCTAAACTTTCAGTTCCCACATTCCACTCTATTGAACAGACACTCATTAAGAACCTCTTTGGTAAAAAGCAAGAGGTGATGTAGAGCAGAGGATAAAATGCTGAATTTGGAGATGGGAAGATGTAGATTTGAATCATAGTTCTCACATGTAACAATGTATAATAGTAGAAAATTATTTAATATCTCTGAGCCTTAGACAACTCTCTAAAATATTGTTAATTTTTTTTTGCTTTTTTGCTGAGGCAATTGGGGTTAAATGACTTGCCCAAGGTCACACAGCTAGGACGTGTTAAGTGCCTGAGGCCAGATTTGAACTCAGGTCTTCCTGACTTCAGGGCTGGTGCTCTATCCACTGCACCACCTAGCTGCCCCAAGAAGTTAATTTTTAATGATGGAGAGTTCCCAAAGTAAATCACAGATAGTTGCCTGGAAATGATATGTTGCACATTAAAAAAAGAAATAAAAGTGTAAAAGGTTGTATGTTTATTATGTGTCAATGCATTAAGTTATTTTATTTTGTTTCAAGTAATTCACATATCATTGTATTACTGTGCAAGATACTAAACTAGGAGCTGGGAATGGAAAGATAAGAATGGAGAAACAGTCCCTGCTTTCAAGGAGTTTACTAGAGGATATAGCATGGAAGTAAGCAAGCTAATAAAAAGTAATTTGAGAAGGTGGAGGAGGAGGAAAGGAATAAACACTAATTAGGCACCTACTGTGTGCCAGACACTGTGCTAAGCACTTTACAAATATTAGCTCATTTAATACAACAACCCTCCAAAGTAGGCACTATTATTATCCCCATTTCACAAATAAGCAAACTGAGATAGGCAAATTAAGCTACTTACCCAGGATGACACAGCTAGTAAGTAAATGTCCAAAGCTGGATTTGAACTTGCACCTTCCTGATTCCAAGCCCAGTACTCTGTCCACTGTGTTGTTGTCTACTGGGGAGAGAACATTAACTGGGAGAATCAGGAATAACTTTGGAGTAAATAGCAACTAAACTGAGCCTTGAAAAACTAAGAACTACACTGGAGAGATAGGAGGGGTTACATTCCAAGTATGGGAGACAGCCTCAGTTTCCTCAACTGTAAAATCGGGATGATAAAAGCAACTACTCCCAGCATTGTCATGGGGATCAAATGCCTTAACCTGGTATATAGCTGATTTAATGAATGCATGTTTGTTATTCTCTTTCCCTTCTGCTTCCTTAAAAAATCTCAGGTTGCCAAAGATTTCTGAGCTTCAGAAATCTTTCTTTTGTCAGTTCTGAAAAGGGAGCATTTGAGAGAAAAGACACTGGAATCAGGGAGACCAATTAGGAGGCTAGCACAGCAGACCAGGTAAAGGGTAAAAACTGAATTACAGTGGCTTTGGGATTAGTGAGAAAGGGACAGATGAGGCAGATGTGGAACAACAATCGACAAGAATTGGCTACTAATTGTATGCAACTGACAGGGAAGAGTAAGGAATTGAAGATGAAGTTGGTGAGGGGAAGGTGAGGGAAGTATGGAGAAAGACAGGGTTAGGAAGGCAGCATGGCACAGGGGATGGATCATTGGGCACAGAGTCAGGGAACCTAGATGCAGATCTCTCCTTGGACATTTACTACGTTTGTGACTTTAGGTAAATCACCCAAGTTCTCTGGGCAACACAATCCTTATCTGTAATGAGAAGATGGGTTGTGATCCAGCTGGGATCCTTTTCAGCTCTCCACCTGTGATCCAGAAGGAATTCTCAAATATACATCATAGAAATACATGTATACATTGTATATATTACACATAATAGTCATGCATTATACATTTATATATTAAATGTGTAAGCAAACATAATTCCTGTATATGTTATGTTTGCATATTCAAATAGAAGCTCAGAGCCTCTAGGTTCTACATTTGTGAGAATTTGTGAGATTGGGATTACAAAGAAATGCAGTATCCCAGTGTGGGTGCTTATTTCACTGCTACAGAGTGCATCCCCTTTATACTTGGGTGCCTTAGTAGAGTGCACTACCTCTATTTTGGTACCTTGTTAGTGACTAAAATTATAGATTTTTCATGTGTATTCTTTCTTCCAATTCAATAGTTTTCAGAGAACCCAGGCACTTCCATATCATGATGAGAGTTTAGGAACAAGTGAGATAGCTTATATATATGTGTGTGTGTGTGTGTGTGTGTGTGTGTGTGTGTGTGTGTGTGTGTATGTGTGTGTGTATGTATATATATATATATATATACATATATATATATATAAAATATCATTATCCCTTATTGACATATAAGGAAAACAGAGGCCCAGAGGGATTAAAAAAATTATTTGAGATCACTATCTAGATAGATGTGGAACCACAACCATGGTGACATGATCTCAGATCTCTTTATTATGAAACTAGTACTTTGCCCACCTCACGATCTGTTTATTAAGAGAGTTTATAACAAAAGTGATGGCCTTTACTCTAAGCCTTCTTCCCCACTACAAGAGACATTTCCACATTTCCCTATTATTTATATATCTACTCTATATATGTGATTTTGTTGGGTGTAGGAACTCCTGATGAAGAAAGTCAGTCTATCACTTCAGATAAACAACCTTTCCAAAACTAAGAGTTTTAGAGAACTATCTGGAGCACTCCAGAGAAGATGTTGCTTACTCAGGGTCATAAATCCATTTTGTATCAGAGCCTGGCCCTGAACCTGGCCTTCCTAACATATATATATATATATATACATATATATATATATACACATATATATATATACACATATATATATATAAAACATACATATATACACACATATGTATGTATGTATATACACATAAAGACATATCTATATGCATAAATATGCACACATTTTTTTGTTGTTCTTATTCCTAATGCAGTGAGTACATGACAATGATTCAAGAAAAGTTGATTATTTTCCAATCTCTCCTTTCTGACCTGAATTATTTTAGAGTACTGAAGAATTGGAGGGCATGAGTTATTACTGAGTCCTGGAACTGATTAGACCAATATAATGGCTATTATATGTGACATTTATGGTATCTATGATTGAAGAAACTATTGGTTCTCTGGTTTACTTGGCATGTAACAAAAAACTTTACTTGATAATACATTCATGTCAGAAGTTTTATTAGGATTGTAGAATTTACATTAGGCTCATTAATCAAGAGTAGGAGTAAGTGAATGTGTTAAAATGAAGGTTAGTGATTCAAAGCAGTTATAAAAATGAGACATCAACATTTTAAATAAAGGTAATATTGCCCAACTCCTATTTTCCTGGGGTTTTGAGTGCTGCTGGGAAGACTATAAGAATTGTCCCTGGGCTCAGAAAAATAAGAGTAACTCTCAATTATCTCCTAAATCAGTCCAAATTCTTCAGTATGAAAACAAACAAAACCAAACCCTACTAACCTTTTGGCCATCCTCACAGGTCATCATCTACTCTTTTTTCATCTTCATCCAGTAATAAATGATCTGATAGATAATTCTTTTCTGTGGTTCTGGCAAAGGGTAGAAAAATACTTGTCACATATGATACACAGAAGTATAGGTTAGACTAACTGGCCACTTTTGATTCTTGAGATTTTGTGAGTCTCTATAACTTTTATGTTCATGTTTGCAATTATATCATTCATGTTCTTTTTCAGCCTTGTGAAAGCTTTCTCTCTTGATATCTTAAAGACCAATCCTGAATCCTATAAAATTTTGCTGCACATACAGGAAATGACAAGAGTAATCTAGGTTTGATAAATTCAAATACTCAAGCTTTTGAGATAATAGTTTAGTATTTGACAAAAACTCCTGAGAAAACTAGAAAACAGTAAGACAAAAACTATATTTAGACTTAGACCAAGTCCTCACACCATATGCAAGATAAGGTCCAAATGGGTGCGTTATTTAAACATAAAGGAAGACACTATAAGCAAATTAGAAAAGCAAGGGGTGTTCTACCTGTTAGAATTATAGGAAGGGGAAAAATTCTAGATTAAACAAGAGATAGAGGGAATTATGAAATTCAAAATAGTAATTTTCATTATATTAAATTAAAAAAATTTTCATACAAAGCTTTTTGTATAAGTTATATACTTATGTAATTATATAACTTTTGTATGTTATTCAAAAACAATGCAATCAAGATTAGAAGGAAAGCAAAAAGCTTAGAAACAATTTTTATAGCAAATGTTTCTGACAAAAGCCCAGTTTTATAAATATATAGAGAACTGAGCCAAAATTATAAGAATACAAGTCATTCCCTAATAGATAAATGGTCAAAGGATATGGAAGGCAGTTGTCAAATAAAAAAAATCAAAGCTGTCTATAGGCATATGAAAATATGCTCTAAATCACTTTTGATTAGATAAATGCAAATTCAAACAACTCTGAAATACTACCTCACACCTATCAGACTGGCCAACATGACAAAAAAGGAAAGTGATAAATGTTGGAGAGAATATGGGAAAGCTTGGACACTAATAGACTTTTGTGAAGTTGTGAACTGATCCAGCCACCTGGAGAACAATTTGGACTATGCATAAGGCCTACCAAACTATGCATTCCCTTCGACCCGGTAATACCACCTCTAAGTCTATATTCTAAAGAGATCATAAAAAGGGAAAGGGACCTACATGTGCAAAAAAATATTTATAGTAGGCCTTTTTGTGGTAGAAAAATATTAGGAATTGAGGGGATACCCATTATTTGGCTAAATAAGATGTAGCATATGAATGTTATGAAATAATCTTATGTAATAAGAAATGACAAACAGGAATAGTTCAAAAAACCTGGAAAGACTTGTATGAACTGGGGCAGTGAGGTGGCTCATTGGATAGAGCACCAGCCCTGAAGTCAGAAGCACTGAGTTCAAATCTGGTCTTAAACACATTTCCTAGGTGTGTGACCTTAACCCCAATCGCCTCAGCAAAAATATAAAAATTTAAAAATTAAGAAAAAGACTTGTATGAACTGATGCAAAGTGAAATGAGGATCAGAAAAATATTGTATACAGTATCAGTAGCTTTGTGTAATAATCAACTTTAATTGACTCAGCTTTTCCTAAACAAGTATAAAGAACTTACAAAGGAAAATGTTATCCATAACTAGATAAAGAAATGATGGATTCAGAATGCAGAATGCATATTCTTTTAGCTTCTCATTCTTTCTCATTTTTTTCCTTTTTGATCAGTTTCTTCTTTCACAATTATGAATAACTTGGAAATATGTCTTACATGATAACATGTGTAAATGTGATGAAACTATCTATCTTCTTTGGAAGACAGAGAAAAAAATTCAGATCCCAAAATCTTGTAAAAATAAATGCTAAAAATTTTCTTGTCACATATCTGAGGGAGAGTACTTTTATATATTTTTTATTTTTTTATTTTTTTATTTTTTATTTTTTTTATTTTTATTTATTTTTTTTTAAATTTTATTTTATTTGCATAACATATGTGTGGGTAATTCTTCAACAATAACCCTTACATAGCTTTCCATTACAAATTTTTTCCCCCCAACTTCCACACCCCTTCCCTAGATGGCAGGATATCCACTACATGTTAATTATGTTAAAATATTGGCAAATCGAATATATGTATACATATTTCCAAACTTATCA
>JAJPUD010001761.1:0-31153 GCA_023553655.1 Myrmecobius fasciatus
AGAAAATCATTATCAATTCTTACACTCCATTTTACCATGGATCCAGAGTGCTGAAAAGATCTTCTCTAAATCCTCAGAGTTAAGTTGGAACCAAGACCCCCACTTAACTTTCTTTCATTTACACAGTCCTTTGCAAAATAGTCTTAATATGATCATATCTTAACAGAAATGTAATAGAATTGATTACTCCTGAATTTATTTCATTACTCACTGGAACCAGTCAAGATTTGTTCAGAATTTTAAAAACATGTATAGTGCCTCTACAGCAGACTTTCTTGACTAGTAGCTAATACAATTCAGTAAGTATCTGTTAAATAACTACTATTCTCTTCTAACATTCTCTTCTAGGTTTTGGCTATATAAAAACAAAGTGAAAGTTTCTTCCCTTAAGGGGCTCACATCCTATTGGGGAGAAAAATATATATACAAAAATAAGGGAGCATTTCCATCTCTCTTAGTATGTCAAAATCCCATCAGTTGATCATATCATAGAAGGGGAAAGGACTTAAAAAATGGAGGTGGAATAAAAATAGCATTGTTTAGAAAAGAATGTTACAAATTGAATTAACTAGAAAAGGGAGGGATAAAATGAGAGAATAATAAAAGCAACTAAAAGAACTTGGGGTTGACAGGATAACAGGAGGGTTATTACATCTCTTTCCATGTTTGTTGGGAGGAGACCTGGATCAGATTTTCATAATCACAACAAACCACAAGAACAAAGTGCTGACAGAAAAGAGGAAAGGAAAAAATAACATAAAAGAATTTAATGGAAAAAAATATAGGCTTAACAACTATGATTATAAATGTAAATGGAACAAATTCCCCAACTTTAAAAAAAGTGATAAAATGAATTTTTAAAAACCCCACCATTCAGCATACATAAAAAAAAAACATTTAAAACATAGACACAGTGAAAATAAAGAAAAAGAACTAATTCTATTATTCTTCAGGCCAAACTCAGACCTTATTCCATGTCTCTTCCCAGTAGCCCACAAACTTTTCTACTGAGGAATACTATGTTATTTTCTAGTCTTCATTTGAAATGGTTGGAAGCTCTTGATATCTCTTCTCCTCCACATTTGGTATGGCTTCCTAAAGAGAGTTCAGGTCTCAGTAACAGACTCTTTGTTAGTCTGGTAACAAGGTAGCATTTGTCACTCCTCATGAAGGATACAGTCAGACTATTTCTGTCATAACACCAAGTCACTTACAAGGCAAGATTCTTCTATACTGTTTCTCTATCCTAAATGCAAAGTATTTCAAGTTATCCAAGACTTGGCAGGCAAATGGAGGGTTCCTAACCTCCTAAACTTATGGCTAAGCTCCTTTAGGAAAAAAACAAAGACAAGAGCTCTAGCATTGTGAAATATCTAGTGATGAGAAAAGTGCCATATGGGGAGTATATATCTCTCACTCAAGGTGACTGAAGCAAATATCTGAGTTTGATCCCACTTCCAGCTTGAGAAGTAGACAGAAAGCAATGATGATTATCCCCATTTGACAGAAAAGAAAAATGAGGCATAATGAGACTCATGGAATGGTTCGAGACCCCTTTGTAAAAAAGGAAGACTGAAAACTATAGATATACTCCAGTTGCTACCCACTACCTTTCTCCTGCCCTTTCTTTTTTAAACAACAAATAGCAATAATTATAAATGATTTTAAAGTATTTCTTCATTTTAAGTAAGTTCTAACTACTCATGTGACCATGGACAAATCACTTGACTTCCTTGTCCTCAGTTTCTTTATCAGTAAAATAAGGAAGCTGGATCAAATGATGAGTCTAAATTATTTGCCCCAGAGTCACATAGGGAATAACTATCAGAGGTGGTGGGATGTGAATATGGAAGATACCCTTTCCATGAACCACTCTAAACTCAAAAAAAAAAAAAAAAGATGAAAATTGAGGGAACCAAGCTCCAGAAACTAGCAGTCCAGTGGAATCTAGGAAACCCTAAATATACAAATAAATATTTTCAATATTATTTAAGGACCTCCTTATAGCAATATACTTACAGTCAGGAAGACTTGATTTCAAATACTTACTCTGACACTAACTATGACCCTAGCCAAGTCACTAATCTCTCAGTGTCCCAAGGCCATTCTCTAGGACCCAGATATGCCTTAGTGGAGGAAATTCCCATATCATAAGTTCTCTGTACTGACAAAATAACAGCCTCTTCCCATATATGAATATGAGCAAGTCATCGTGCTAAGTGATAGGGATGCACAGAGCCCAAGAGTCTCTAAAACATTAAAAATAGGATCATAATTTCATTGACTCATTGCTAGAAGAGATCTTAAAGGAAATCTAAACCAACTATTTCATTTTACAAATAAAGGACCTGAAACCTAGAATGGTTGGTTGTCCTGTCCAAAGTCACACAAAAAGCAATAGAATCTGGATTTGAACCCAGAACTAGAGCACAGACTATTTCTAGGACCCAAAAGTAGGTATTCTCAAAACAATGAAAGGCAAGAAAGAACTCATAAGCTTGGTTACCAGATTCACCCTGTGAATTCACACTTCCAGCATAAATGAATTGGTGGGTGGATGAATGGAGGGAGGGAGAGAGAGAGAGAGAGAGAGAGAAAATAGGTAGATAGGGAAAGTAAGTGGATAGTAGGTAGATAGATAGATAGGCAAGGGATAAGAGAGAGAGACAGAGAGACACAGAGAAAGACACACACAAAGAAAAAGACAGAGAGGGACAGAGAGATGACTAGAGAGATAGGATCTTGAGTTGCAAACATATTTCTTATTTTTCCATAGAGCTCTATGGGGTTCTATTGCATTCTCTTTATAGAAATACTTTGTCCTAAAGTCAACTTTCTCCCTCAAGAAACAAACATTGATTTATAGGCAACACAAATATTTCCACATGGAAGAGGCACAATCTCTATAGCCAAAATGAAGATAGATTTTTTTTCCTCTCAGTCCCAAGAGGGATGCCAGATTTTCAATCAAGCCCCACAAAGTCCTCCTCCCAGTCTGCCATTTTCCCCTCCCTGCCTACCGCTGGTTGTAAGCTTGTGTAGACTGCTCAATGGCCACATTCATCGTTTTCTTCTGTATCACAAGCCGCCGATGGAGCCGCTGGTAGACGTGATCATATGCTTCCTTCTCAAACCGCAGATCCTCTATGGCATGCCGGTACTTGGAATTGGTGGTTAGCATTTTGTCAAAGTGGACAGTGACCTACCCAAGAGACTACCTGTCAGGGTTTAGTGGGAAAAGGAGAGACAGCTCTGCATGGAAATGTAGTACATGGTTCTCAAGTACCAAGATAAAGAATTTAAATCAAGAAAAGATCTCAGAAACTATCTACTCCAACTCATTCATTTTACAGAGGGAGAAACTGAGGACCAGAGAAAAAAAATAAAACTTACCCAAAGTCAACTAGAAGTAAGCAACAGAGCTGGGTTTTGAACACAGCTTCTCTGCCTAGATTGGTAAATCTAGGGCTCTTTCCCCTATCAAGCTACTTCTTCTGCAAGAAGTTCCCCTTTTGGAAACAGATCTGGGATCTCATGGCCACTCTGTCATAAGTTACAGTCTCTCAATCCCATCCTTGGAATCCCAGAAACTCCCAGTAGCCATCCACCCCTGAACTGAAATAGAATCTCCTTTCCATCCCACCCTGACCTGTCCACATGGTGACAGCTTCCATCACTGGGAAGTGTTTCCTATTCTTGCTCCTAAACTAGCCTCTTGGTAACTTTCACCTATGACTGCTTGTTTTAACTTGGTGGAAGGAAGAAGCAGAATGAGTTTAATCCCTTCTTTCACATGCTAACTTTTGGTGACTCTTCAAGTCCTTGAAGAGAGCCCTCATGCTCCCATTCATCAACCTCCCCATTTATTTTCTAAGCTAAACAACACTACTTCCTTCTACAGACCCTCCACGTGGAATGATCCTGAGTCCGTTCCTCATTCTCATTGTCTTTCTCTAGACATGTTCTAGCTTATCAATGTCCTTTGCTCAAGTATGGTACCAATTAGTTCATTCCCTATGCCAGAGAAACAAGAGAAGGGGTGCTGCTTAGATAGGACTGGGGCTTTATTTTTAGGGACCAGAATCATGATTAAATCAGTATAGGGAATTTCCAGAGAGAAAGTTCACTCAACCATCATGGATTGCTCCTGCTTGGAAGTTTAAAGGCTTAGAGAATTGTCTGAGGCATTTAGAAGGTTAAATTATTTGCCCAGTTTCACACAACCAATGTATGAATCTCTCTCTCTACCATGTATTTCTAGACAGTGAATAACAGTTTGAAAAACAACAACAACCAATTTTTACTTGGCTTCAAAATGTACTCCATCATCAGAGTCATCTTATAAAAAATATTTGATTCATTTGATCCTCACAACACACACCTAGGAGAAAAGAGTCCAGAACACTTGAGGTCTCCGTTTCATTTGGTCACTAACAACTTACATTCTTTTTATTCATTCATTTATTTTTGCAAGGCAATCAGGGTTAAGTGACTTGCCCAGGGCCACACAGCTAGTATCAAATGTCAGAGGTCAGATTTGAATTCAGGTCCTCTTGACTCCAGGGTTGGTACTCTATTCACTGCCTCACCTAACTGTCCCAACAGCTTACATTCTAAAGGAAGAGGTAAAAAACAACAATAACAACAACAAAAACAGGGACCCAGAATGTCCATACAGCATAGGTACCATGTCAGGTCCGGGGTGAGATGGGGAGAATGATAACTGGGAAATGGAAATTCCTACCTGAGGTTCACTTTAAAAAGAGCCAAGGGTCATAGTATGCCTTCTGACCCAGAGATCCCTGGCTCACTCTCTTTGTCTTATCTACTAAACTGAGGTCCCAGGAAAAGACCTGGTTGTTGTTCAGTCATGTCCAACTCTGTGTGACCCTATTTTCTTGGCAGAGATAATGGACTGGTTTTCTATCTCCTTCTTCAGCTCATTTTACAGATGAGGAAACTGAAGCAAGCAAGGTAAATGACTTGGCCAAGATCAAAGGGCTAGATGGTATTGGAGGCCAAATTTGATCTCAGAAAGATTTGAGTCTACCTCACTCTAGAACATCATTCTATGCACTATGGAACTACCTAGTGATTCTATCTAAGTCACTTATCCCCCAGTGGGCATTTTCTAGTGTGTTTCTTCTCCAAAGAGATGCATTTTAAGCCAGATAGATGACTGGAAAATAAAAATCATTGTTCCCTGGGAGAGAGAGTGAGTTACATTTTGGGTACCAGGAAGATGGTAAGAACACTATTTAGTGGAAACTCAGGGCAATTCCAGGGACCCCGAGATCATGCCCTTTATGCATCACCCTTCCCTGAGTAAGAGGCAACCAATGTGGGATGAAAATCTTTTCCCTACAGAGCATTAAGATTCAACTCAAGGCCCCTCAGAAGTTAATAGCCCAGTGTATATTTCCATGAACTCTTCCCTCTTCCCCCAGAAGTTCTTGAGAGTTGAATAATGACTTTCCTAAGTACTCTAAGGGTCACAATGTTTCCCCTTCTTCACAACCCTGTAAGTGGGGAGGATAAGTAGGATCACCCCAATTTTACAAATGAATGAAATGAGACTCAAACTGGTCAGCAGGTCACAGGATCCCAGGTTTAGAGCTGGGACTCCAGAAGCCATAGTCTATGGCTTTTATAGGTATTGATTGTCCCAAGGACTTGACCAAAGTCACAGATAGTAATTATCAAAGGTAAAATTTGAACTCGGGTCCTCTAACTCTCCAAATGTAGCTCTTTTCCTATTATATCCCATTATTCCCATTGCAGGGGAAAGGGGTGGTTTGGGCAGTGAGGCCAGTTATGTCACTTACCAGATTTAAATGGGTCTCCAGGCTAGAAATTTGCTTTTGTAACTTCCGGGGGCTTTGGGTTTCCTGTTTTTTCATACAGATCCGTTTTTGTTTCAAGATTTTGTTTTCTATGTCCATTATCTTGGAGAGGGGGTGGAAGGGAAGGAAAAGGAAGAAAAAAATCCAGCTGTATTGATGTCCACACAAATTTTGCCCACCTTTTCCTTTGATACTTAGCAACTCATGTTTTATTTCCAATGATAATGACCCCTAATGGGGTGACTCCTCCCAGTGTAGATCCCCAAATTTCTGTGACTAGATGACTTTTAAGAGCTGCTATGTCTGGGCAGCTAGGCCCAATGGATAGAATACCAGCCCTGAATCCAGGAGGACCTGAGTTCAAATTTGATCTCAGACACTTAATGCTTCCTAGGTGTGTAACCCTTGGCACGTCATTTAACCCCTGCCTAAACAAAACAAAACAAAAAAGAGTTGCTATGTCAGAAAAATACACCATATCACCCCAGCAAACCTGGTAATGAATCTCTGTAAATCTAGGTGGGCTGGTCTTTGGACAGCTTACACGCTCACACACACTCACTCACACACACACACACACACACACACAATCAATCAATCAATCAACAATCAAACCACTGGCAGTAATAATAATTAATAATAATGATAATATCTGACATTTCCATAATGCTTTGATGTTTACAAAACACTTTTCATGCAATATTTTATTTGACCCTTACAACAAACAATCCTATGAAGATTATTAGGGTTATTTTATAAATTTTTCTCCCCAGAGATTTTACAGATTGAGATTTAAATACAAATTTGCACTGTACATATGAGGAAGCTGAGGCTGTGGACAATAAAATGACTTGTCTAGGATTATACAGCTAGTAGGTGTCTGAGGTGGGATCTGAGCTTGGGTCTTCTTGACTGAGTCCAATACTCTATCTGCTCTGACTTAAGCTGCCTCTGAGCATTTATTATATTTCAGGCATGACATGTCAGATAGGAGGCTGGACTGGGCATTAGGAAGACCTGGGTTCAAATGGTATCTCTGACATATCCTGGCCTATCATGTTAATCTCTCAGGATCCTCAGGCAACTCTAGTCTAGGACTAAGTCCAAGGAAGGAAGGAAGGGAGAGAGAGAGACAGAGACAGACAGACAGGCAAACAGAGGAAGGGAGGAAGGAAAGGAGGGAGGAGGGGAAGAAAGGAAGGAAGAGAGAGGAAGGAAGCAAGGAAGGAAGGAAAGAAGGAAGGAAGGAAAGAAGGAATAGAGGAAGGAAAGGAGAGAGGGAGGGAGGAAAGAAAGAAGGAAGGGAGGAAGGAAGGAAGGGAGGAAGGAAGGAAGAAAGGAAGGGAGGAAGGAAGGAAGAAAGGAAGGGAGGAAGGAAGGAAGGAAGGAAGGGAGGAAGGAAGGGAGGAAGGAAGGAAGGAAGGGAGGAAGGAAGGAAAGGAGGGAGGGAGGAAGGAAGGAAGGAAGGGAGGAAGGAAGGAAGGGAGGGAGGGAGGAAGGAAGGAAGGAAGGGAGGAAGGAAGGAAGGGAGAAAGGAAAGAAGGAAGGAAGGAAGGATAAAGGGAGGGAAAGAGGGAGGGAAAAAGGAAGGAAATTGTGTCAAGAGATACAATGACAAGAAATCAACCAGTCTTTGCTCTCATAGAGAAAATTGCATAGGCCATATCACATTGTAAATAAGGAATTACATGGCAGCATGTCACCAAAAGGATACCAAATGAGAAAATTATGAGAAAAATGGTGAAATGCTCATGTACTGAGAACTCAGGAAATCAATGGACAACTTGTGGGCCCCATGGACACCCAAGCCACATCAAGGAAACCTGTAGAAGGTCTCCCAGCATTAGGTAGATAACTCCTGTGAAGAAATCATGGGAGGTGTGATTTGTTTGGGTCATTAGAGAAATTACAGATTACAGATCCATTGGACTCAAGAAATCTTGTTTCCTCCCATTGATTATAATTAACAATAATAATAGTTAGAATTTATATAGCCCTTTACAGATACTATGCCAAGCATTTTATAAATATTTAATTTGACTTTCAAACAACCATGAGATGTGTTATCTCACTTTACAAATGAGGAAACTGAGGCAGACATGATGTGATTTGTCCAGAGTTACACAACTATCAAATGTCTGAAGGCCCAGCATTCTAATCAATTTTGCATTCGGTGCAAGACTAAAAATAATCTCTAGCATCAAGGGCAACCTAGTGAGCAGACAAAATGTGAATAACTAGATACACACAAGATATGTATAGAGTGAAAAAAGATTATCCCAGAAGGAAAGCAATAGTAGCAGGGGAGAGGGGAAGGGCCCCTTGCAGAAGATGGAATTAGAGCTGAGTCTTAAAGGAAGCCAGAAAGGGGAGGTGAGGGGGAAAAGCATTTCAGGTAGAGGTCACAGCCAGTGCAAAAACATAAAGTCAGAAAATGAAAGGTCCTGTTTGAGAAACAGCAAGGAGTCCATAGGAACTTATCATAAAGTGTATGAATGTGTACTTGGAAGTAATGTATACAAAGATAGGGGAAAAGTAGGAAGAGGTCAGATGATCAAGGATCTCAAATGCCAAAAAAGGGTTATATTTAATCCTATAGGTCAAAGCTGAGTGAGTAAGGCAATGACATGGTCAGACCTTGCTTTAGAAAAATTATTTATATGTGAAATATGGATCTGAGTAAGGAGAGAGTCAGCAGGCTATTGCAATAGTGGAAACATGTGGTGATTAGAGCCTGTAGCAGGGTAGCAAAGCTCCACCATTTGCCCGGGAATTGAGGAGAGAATTTAGGAGAGATGTGCTCAAGATAGGAATGGTGAGGTTTGGCGACAGATTAGGTAGGTGGAGTGCATGTGAGTGAAGAGTCAAAAATAAAACCAAGGTTGCAATCCCCAGTGACTAAGAGGATAATTGTACCTTAATGGCAATAGAAAAGTTATAAAGAGAGAAGGTTGGGGGTTAGAAAGCAGAAAATTGGGGGGGGGGAAGTAGATAATGAATTTTGTTTTAGACAAGGTGATTTTGAAATGCCTACAGGCCATTGGTACATGTTGATGAGAGACTAGAGCTCAGGAAAGAGACTAAGTCTGGAAATACAAAGGAAATCAATCATTTATTTAGAGATGATAACTATGTCCAGTGTAAGGCCAGGGGAAAGGGAGTGATGAGATTACCAAGCAAAATAGTAAATATAGAGGGAGAAGGGGAAAAAAGAGTCCAGGGTGGAACCTTGGGGAACATCCACCGTTAGCAGAAGAGATCTGGATGAAGATCCAGCAAAGGAGAATGAGAAGCAGTCAGACAGGTAGGAGAACCTAGATAAGAAATATGAAAATAGAGAGAAGAGATAGAGATCATTATAAACAGTGTCAAAAGAGGTAAAGACGAGTGAGAAAAGGCCATTTGATTTGGCAATAAGAGAATATTGGAAACTTTGGAGGGAATAGAATGATGAAGTAGAAAGCCATGTTGCAGAGGGTTTTGAAGAGTGAGAAGGAAGTGGAGGCCCCAATTATGAACAACTTTTCCAAGGAATTTAGTCTCAAGGGGGAGAACAGATATTTAAGACAATGGCCATGGAGCAATGATCAGGTCAAGAGAAGGGTTTTTGTTTTGTTTTGTTTTGTTTTGTTTTGTTTTAAGATGATGGAAATGTCTATAAAGATGGGGGAAAGAACCAGTAGATAGATACTGAAGAACAAAGAGAGAGTGGGAATGATGGAGAGAGCTATTTGTTGATGAAAATGAGAGAGAGTGGGATCATGAATGCATGTGAAGGAGTTTTCCTTGGCAAGGAGAAAAATCACCCCTTTATCGCAGCCAAGACTAAAAGAGAAGACGGTGGCAGATGTCTGAGTGATTCAAGATGAGTAGGAGAGAAGAGCTAGCTCTTCATGAAAGACAGCACTTTTTTTCAGTAAAGTGTAAGGTGAAGTCCTCAGCCTGGAGGGTGGAGGGTGGGTGGAATACTTGAGGAGAGACAAAAATGTTTGGAATAAACTCTGTGTGAATTGGAGTAGTGAATTGGGAGTAAGAGGGTTGGCTTGTCATAGTGAAGGCTGAGCTGATATGTAGCATGGTTTTGGATGGACATAATCTACACAGTTTTTTAATAACTTTATTCAGCAGCAAACAAAGGCAAAGGAGAGGCAGATGGCAGCAGTAAGCCAGGGATGGGTTTTTTGAAGGTGTGATAGGAAATATAAGACACTGTAGTAAAAATTCCAGGCTCATAGATCTACAAAAGAGAAGGACATTCAAGGTCATCCAGGCAACCCCCTGCCTTCTTATTTTATATGTAAGGAAATTAAAACCTAAAGAGATGAAGGGACCACTTAATCAGCCAGTCAACTAGCAAACAAACAATGTACAGGATAAATAAGAAGTAATCAACAGAGGGAAGGCACTAGAATTAAGAAAGATTCGAAGAATCTTCCCTGGAGAAGATGGAATTTAGCTGGGACTTTAGGAAGCTACGAAGACTGAGAAGAAAGGGTCAGGTAGAAAAGGAGAGAGGGAGTGGCATCCCAAAAATCTGAAGAGTAGAGAGTATCAAACTAAATTACAAAACACTTTCCACACAAATAAAGTCATACCTAGTCAATTGGAAAAACATCAAGTGCTCATGGGTGGGCCAAGCGATTATAATAAAAATGATGATACTACCCAAACTAATTTCCTTATTTAGTGCCATACCAATCAAACTACCAATAAATTATTTTACAGATCTAGAAAAAATAGTAGCAAAGTTCATTTGGAAGAACAAAAGGTCAAGAATTTCAAGGGAAATAATGAAAAAAAGAAAAGGCTGATGAAGGTGTCCTTGCTGTACCAGATCTAAAACTATATTATAAAGCAGCGGTCATCAAAACCATTTGGTACTGGCTGAGAAATAGAGCAGTTGATCAATGGCATAGGATAGAATCACAAGACAAACTAGGACATAACTATAGCAATTTAGTCTTTGATAAACACAAAGACCCCAACTTCTGGGATAAGTACTCACAATTCGAAAACTGCTGGGAAAATTGGAAACTAGTGTGAAAGAAATTAGGGCTTGACCCACACCTAACACCACATACCAAGATAAGATCTAAATGGATTCATGATTTAGATATAAAGAGTGATGTTATAAGCAAATTAGAGTAACATAGGATAGTTTACCTCTCAGATCTGTAGAGATGGAATAAATTTATGTCCAAAGAAAAACTGGAACCCTTAATTGAACACCAGATAGAAAATTTTGACTATATTAAGTTAAAAAGTTTTTGTACAAACAAAACTAATTCAGACAAGATTAGGAGGGAAGCAATAAATTGGGAAATCATCTTACATTTAAGGGTTCTGATAAAGGCCTCATTTCTAAAATATATAGAGAATTGTCTCATATTTATAAGAATTCAAACCACTCTCCAATTGATAAATGGTCAAAGAATATCTACAATTTTCAGATGATGAAATTAAAACTATTTCTAGTCATATGAAAAGGTGATCCAAATCACTATTGATCAGAGAAATGCAAATTAAGACAACTCTGAGGTACCACTACACACCTGTCAGATTGGCTAAATGACAGGAAAAGATAATGATGAATGTTGGAGGGGATGTGGGAAAACTGGGACACTGATACATTGTTGGTGGAACTGTGAATGGATCCAACCGTTCTGGAGAGCAATTTGGAACTATGCCCAAAAAGTTATCAAATTATGCATACCCTTTGACCCAGAAGTGTTTCTAGTAGGCTTATATCCCAAAGATATCTTAAAGGAAGGAAAGGGACCCACATGTGCAAGAATGTTTGTGGCAGCCCTTTTTGTAGTGGCTAGAAACTGGAAGCTGAGTAGATGCCCATCAATTGGAGAATGGCTGAATAAATTATGGTATATGAATGTTATGGAATATTATTGTTCTATAAGAAATGACCAGCAGGATGATTTCAGAGAGGCCTGCAGAGACTTGCATGAACTGATGCTGAGTGAAATGAGCAGAACCAGGAGATCATTATACACGGCAACAACAAGACTATATGATGATCAATTCTGATGGACATGGTCTCTTCAACAATGAAATGCTTCAAACTAGTTCAAATTGTTTAGTGAAGAAAGCCATATACACCCAGAGAGAGAGAGATGAAATGTGGACTACAACATAACATTTTCATGCCCTCTATTGATGTTTCCTTGCATTGTGTTTCCTTTCTCAGATTTTTCTTGTAGACACAATTTTTCTTGCACAGCAAGATAAGTGTGGAAATATGCATATATATATATTTGATTTGTCAAGTGTTTTAACATAATTAACATAGAGTGGATTTCCTGCCATCTAGGGGAGGGGTGGTTACTAGAGGGGGGGGAATTTGTAACGGAAAGCTTTGTAAGGATCAATGTTGAAGAATTACCCATACATATTTTTTGCAAATAAAAAGTTTTAATTAAAAAAAAAAAAGAGTAGAGAGTACCAGAGAGGAGAAATTGATCAATAGTGCCAAAGGGTGATGTCAAACAGAATGGGGATTGAGGAAAGGATCTTGGATCAGAGAATGAAGAGATCATTGGTAACTTTGGAGAACAGTTTTGGTAGAATGAGGAGATCAGAAGCCAGACTGGAGCAGATAGTGGCAAGGGTGGAATTTGAACTCAGATCCTTTTCTTCCAAGTCTAGCATCTTTTCCACAGGTGTTCTAGGGCATAAAGATGAGTGACAGAGGAAAGCAGCAATGGTGAGGAGGTTCTCTCACAGAATCAAAAAATGAGATCCAAGATTAAAAAAGTAAAGAAAGAGTAAGAAGGGGAATATGAAATCATAATGGAGAGTACACTTTCCTTAATTACATATAGTCATGTGGCTAATTGGGAGGTTATAGCAACTGGATTAGGACATAGTAATTCAGGTTTATATTCAGTTGTAAGAGAGTCACCTAAATCTGTACTAGCAGGAAAATTTTCCCTCCTGCCTCCTCAATGTGTGGTCATTCTTCCTCTGCCTGAAGATTTCTAATAAAAGGCTTATGGAGAAGCAGCATAATGGGAAAAAATAGGGAAGGGGATAGCCCAACATAACTGTTGTTTAAACAAATTCATCCCCAAATCGATTCAACAAACATTCATTCAGAGCCAGGCACTGGGCTCCAGGTTTGGACTGTGAAGATTAAAAATGTTATTTTTTGTCATCAAAGATACAAGGGGAGAGGGGAGACACTCAGAGTGCTCTGAGGATATTTGAGGATGGAGGGCTTTAGAGATAATCAGGAAATGCATTAGAGATGAGCTGAATCTTAAAGGATGAGAACAGTACCAACTTCCGAATGTTCATTCGTCCATTATAATGTGAGCCTAAGACCTCAGTTCCATTGGTTCTACGACTTCTCTCTTCTTTCTTCCACCGTCCTCTGTCTCTGTCTCTCTCTGTCTATCTCTGCATGTCTTTCTCTGTCCATCTCTGTCTATGTGTCTGTCTCTCTCTCTTCTCTTTCTGTCTGTCTCTCTGTCTTAGTCTTCTCTTTATCTCTGTCTCTCTTTTCTCTCTCCCTGACTCTGTCTATCTCTCTCTGTCTCTGTTTCTCTTTGTCCATCTCTCTCTATCTCTGTTTCTGTTTCTCTCTGTCCATCTCTCCCCATGTGTATCTGCCTCTGTCTTCTCTCTGTGTCTTCCTCTCTTTCTCAATGATTGTCTCATCATAGGATCATAGATTTAGAGCTGGAAGGGACCTTGGAAACCTTCAAGTTCAACCCCCATTTTATAGAAGAGGAAACTGAGGTCTAAGGAGGTTAAGTGACTTGTCCAAGATAAATGTCACTAGTAAAGTATTAAGTATTAGAGGAAGGATTTGAATCCAGGCCCTCAGACACCAAAGCCATTGCTCCTCCATCTCTGTCAATTAGCCAATTTCTTTCTGTCTTCAACTATAAGCTGGAGCCAGGATTCACTATTTGATAAAACAAACAAAAAACCTGCTGGGAAAACTGGGACAGTGGTATTAAAAAATAATAAATTTAGACCAACACATCATACTATATACCAAGATAAGCTCTAAATGGATGTACGACCCTGATACAAAAAATTACATCATAAAAAAATTAGAGAAACATGGAAAAAATGATCTCTCATATCTCTCCAGACAAGGGATGGAGAAAATCAGAGAAGGTAAAGTAGATAATTTTTATTACACAAAAATAGCAAGATTTTGTGTATAAAAATCAAATAAAACTATGATCAAAAGGGAAACAACTGGAAAAATCTTTGCAACAAGTTTTTCCAATAAATGCCTCATTTTATTCATATATATTATATATACACATGTATGCATATGTATGAAATTGATTCAAATTTATAAGAAAAAAAGCCATTCCCCAATTGAAAATGCCTAAAGATATGAAGAGACAATTTCCAAGGGACAAAAATAAGACTATCTCTAGAAATGGGAAAAACTGCTCCGAATCTCTAATAATTAAAGAAATTCAAGTTAAAGTAATTCCAAAATTCTACCTCACATTCAACAGACTGGCAAAGATGACAAATGTTGGAGAGGCTGTGGAAAATTAGGCACTTTGATGCACTGCTGATGGTCCTGGGAATGGGTCTAACCATTGTGGAAAGTAATTTGGATTTCTACACAAAAAGTTACTAAGTTATAAATATGTTTTGACTGAACTATATTACTGCAAGGTCTAGGTCATGTAACTGTAAAAATATTTATAGCAGTTCTTTTTGTGGTGGCAAAAAACTGGAAACTAAAGGGAATCTAACATTTGAGGGATGGTTAAATAAATTATCCTAAATGAATGTGATGGTTATAAAAAATGGTGAAGGGGATGGTTTTAAAGAGACTTGAAAATTAATTTTTAAAAAGACAAAGATACATGGGAACACACACATACTGAATAAACTGAACCAAAGAACAACATAAACTATGGTCAGTTCTGCTATAACATGACATATACATTTCCCCAAAATGCAACATGAGACAATATTAGTTAATAAAAACCATTGGGGGGGAGGGGAATGGAGGTAGAAGCACAATACTTCAAAACTTAGCCAATAACACATTTTTAAAAAAGATTGGATCCTAATTAAAATAGTAGTAGGTTTATATGCGTTTACTGGTCAAGAAATACAATAATTCTACAGAAAATAATGGCTGCATCTGTGGCCTTGGGCTACTGCTGCCAAGTTCTCAGAAGGACTGAGCTGGAAAAGTTTCTCAAAGTTGGGCAGGCCACAGCTCTGAGTCTTAGGGCAGAGGTCATGGTGAAAGGAAGTGTGATAAAGTCCAATCCTCTTCTGCCCACAATCCCCACAGTACCAGATGATATAGGGTTAAAAATGGTGTTTTATCTTGACAAAGACTTAAAGATTGTGGAAGCAGGCTTCAAAAGGGAAGCAGCTTATGAGTTACTGTCAAACTGGGCTATTTTCTGTGTTCTCATTGTTTCTTGAATAAGAAATTGCTCATAAGCAAACTTGAAGTTTGGAATTATGTTGCATTGGAACAAATTCTCATTTTCAAAACAAGTATTATAGCAGAACTGGTTTAACGTCAATATCATTTAAAAACGAACAATTTTGGGAATATATGAATGTTGAAGAATAAAATGAGCAAATTAGGAAAACAATTTATACCATGATAACAGCACTGTAAAAAACAGCTATTATCAAGCCAAGTCTATTTCTACTTTGCCACATCTCTCCAATATGTCCCCTTCTCTCCTCTGACACTGCCCCCCTACCCTAGTGCACAGTTTTATCCCCTCATACCTGGATTACTGCAATAGCTGCTGCATTTGCCTCAAGCCTCTCCTGTTCTGTCCATCCTCCATTTAGCCCCTCATGTGGTTTTTCCTAAGCTACAAGTCTGATTGTACCATTCCCTTATTCAATAAACTCCTGTGGCTCCCTATCACCTCAGATCAAATTCAAAGCCCTTCACAACTTGCCCTTTCCTACCCTCCCAGCTTATTTTCTACCTTGTACTCTTCTATTCAGTGACCAGTCTCTGGCTGTTTCACTAAGACTCTCTAATTCTAGGCTCTAAGCATTGTCTCTGGTCGAATAACATAAGAACTCTCTCCTTCCTCAATTCTGACTACTGATTTCTTTGGCTTCCCACTAAAATCCCACCTTCTCCAAAAAGACTTCTCCAGCCCCTCTTAATTCTAGTGCCTTCCCTCTGTTAATTATTTCCTATTTGCGTTGTATATCACTTGCTTTCTCTATATTTGTTTGTATGTTATTTCCCCCATTAGACTGTAAGCTCCATGAGGGCAAGGACTATGTTTTGCTTTTTTTTGTATCCCCAGTGCTTAGCATAGTGCCTGGCATATTGTTGGTCAGTTCCATCATGTTTGAATCATTTGGTGGACCATATTGTCCATTGGTAAAAACACGGGAGTGGTTTGACACCAGTGGATTAAGACAAACCATGGTTAAGTGATTTGGGTAGGGTCACATAGCTAATAAGTATCTGAGCTAGAATTTGAAATCATGTCTCCCTGATTCCTGGCCCAGCACCCTGTCCACTGTGCCACCTAGTGATCTCTCAAAGAAAAGGGATATACCTTAAAATGAAAATTTTTTATGATGAAAACAAAACACATCTAAATATATAACAGTCTCTAAGACCTCTCATTCTGGGGCTCCCATGAATCAGCAGAAAGTGTTTAGAAGAAAGTAACCAAAATGGTCATTTATTTATGTATTTTTATATATACTAAGCACTTAAAAAAGGCCTCCAAGTGAAAAGTCTGAGTTTTTACAAGGATCAAATGAAGGAAAAGACAATTTTTAATGGAGAGAAGAGACAATTTGGATGCAAGTAATGCATGTGGACACCATCCTTAAATATTTGGAAGGCTGACATTTGGAAGAGCATTCCAAGTAGCTCTACTTGATCCCAGAGGACAGAACCATAATGAATAGGTAGGGGTTGTACAAAGGCAGATTTAGACTCAACAGAATGGAGAGCTTGCTAAAGTAAAATGGGCCTTCTGGGGAAGAAGTGGGCTCTCCCATCCATAGGTGGCCTTTAAATCAGTTTTTAAGAAGTAGCATGGTAGAGTGGGAAGTAGTCAGAAGACTAATGTTGGAATCTCAACTCTGCTATATATGCTTGTGTGAAATTGGGCTTCTCCTCCCTGAGGCTCAGTTTCCTCATTTGTAAAATGTGTGGGTAAATGAGATGATTTATGAGGTCTTCTCTAAGATTATATCTCAAAGCCTCTAAAGACTGAATGGATATATTGGTGGGAATACTTAAGCAAGTATACTTTGTTGAACTAGATGTTGGCTGATATTCCTTCTGACTTCTAAGTCTCTGTGAAAGAATGTGGCTGTAAACTCAGGAGTTCAGGGTTGCTGATGGCCTGGAAATGAGGCAGAGAAGACAAAATAAGGGGGAAAGGGTTTCAAAGACAATTCCACAGGGAACAATAACTCCAGGCAGAAAATTGTAACTAGCTTTCTTCACTTCAGAGTAAAGTTTACAAAATGCCTTTAGGGTCAAATCAACTCAAAGATAAATTCATTTATGAAGGGAAGAAGACAGAAAACCCAGAAAATTGCAAGGAAAAAGGCCTAAAGGAAATTATATACCTGGAAGTGTACAATTTTAACTAATTATTCCTGCTGATGAAATGCTAAACTGAGCCATTTCTACTTTGCTGAAGGTTGTCAGCACCCCCATGAGTGTCAGTTTCCCCATCTTAGTTATAGCTCTAGCCTAGTACACCATTCATGCTTTCAGACAGCCTAAGGGAGATGGAGAACCTGAATCTACGCATCTATGATTAAGCACATATGTATGGAGTTATAGCATCAGATAGAAGTCCTGACTTAATCACTATGGAAGTGATTAAGTCCTCTAGTGATTAAGTGATTAAGCCCTCTAGAATATGAGGGCTAGAAAGGACTTTAGAGATCACTTTGCCTCAAACATTTAGGGGTTTAGAGTCCTTTGGCAACCTCGTGAAATCTGTTCTCAGAATCATATTTTAAATGCATAGAATAGAATATACAGGGATACAAAAAAAGCCAATTGTGTTGAATTCAATCATCAATTTTTTTTAAAGTTTCCAGGACCACAGGTTAAGAATCCTGAGGGGGGGCAGTTAGGTGGTGCAGTAGATAGAGCAGCAGTCCTAAAGTCAGGAGGACCTGAGTTCAAGTCTGATCTCAGACACTTAACATTCCCTAGGTGTGACCCTGGACAAGTCAGCAAAAAAGCAAAAAAAAAAAAAAAGGAATCTTGGAAGGAAAAATATTCCAAGTCAAGAGAACAAAAGTACTGGGCAGCTAGGTGGCGCAGTGGATAGAGCACCAGCCCTGAAGTCAGGAGGACCTGAGTTCAAATCTGATCTCAGACACTTAACATTCCCTAGCTGTGTGATCCTGGGCAAGTCACTTAACCCCAATTGCCTCAGCAAAAAAAAAAAAAGAGAGAGAGAGAGAGAGAGAGAACAAAAGTACTGAGGCAGAAAAGACCAGGGCATCAAGGTATATGGGAATTTTGTGGGGGAAAGTATGGAGTCAGAAATACCGACTGTTGCAAGATCCTAGAGGGTCTGGAATGCAGGCTAGGAACTCGAATTTTATTCTTCAAGCTGAATAACTTAGAAAATATCCAATTTTCTTCTTTCAATTTATGTGAAGAAAAACCTTTTGTTTGTGAGAATGCAAAGTATAAGATTATTTTAATCTGCTGAAAATGCATGACAATAAGCATCAAAAACAGGGTAGGAGAGAAGGTTAATAAAGAAACACAGAAAAAAGATACTCAAAAAGTTTGTTAGTCCTGTCCCCCAAAGGAGACTGATAAAGATGTATGGATAGATTGATAGGTGAATAGATAGATATATAGATAGATAAGTTGATAGAGTGAAAGATAGACAAATGGATAGCTACATAGATAATGGATGGATAGATTTGATAAATGGTGGATAGATACATGATCAATGATTTAGAGATGGATGGATGAATAGATGATAAATAGATAAGTGAATACATAGGCAGATGGATAGATAGATGATAGATGATTTATAGATGGATGGGTGGATGGATGGATGGAGAGAATGTATGAGGAGAGAGAGAGAGATAATAGATAGGTAGACTGGTAGGCAAATGGATAGCTAGACAGGCGAGAGAGAGAAAGAGAGAGAGAGAGATGATGGGGAGGTGGAAGGGAAGGGGGGAGGGAGGGAGAGAGCCATAAAGAATGAAATGCTTCTCCCAAAAGACAGCTAGATGGCAGAGTGCATAGAGTGCTAGAAGTGTTTAAAGGAAAGTCTGAATGCAATTCCAGTCTCATATACTTACTAGATGTGTGATTTTGAGCAAGTCATTTAACGACTTTCTCATCTATAAAATGACAGTAATAACAGTACCCTAAAGCAGTGAGAAGTTGTGAGAATTAGATGAGTTAATATTTTTAAAGAGTTTTTAAACTTAAAGCACTATATAAATGCCAGCTATTAGCATTATACTTCTCATCAATAATAAGCTTATTATCTGGCTGTATCCATAGGCTGCCAAAATAACTTGTGTCTAGGTCTTCTTAATTCTAAAGTGATCTCTCCATCCATTGGCTCTGGAAAACTTAGCCTTTGTATCCCTGGACCTCCTGCCCTGATGTCCTGATATTTGTTGGAGGGTTGAGGGAGAGAGGGAAGCTGAGCTACCTACTATATCCAGACCTGCCATCTCACAACCTTTTGCTTTGACTTTATGCTGCCCCCTCCACCTTCCCATTCTGGAACCATAATCAAATCAACACAGTCATTGTTCCTATAAAAGGCATGTTAGTCTATTCTTTATGGTTCCATTGACCATTAGATTCCTCCTCCCCTCTTTTTCTGAGGCTTTTTTATTTTCAAAACATTTGCATGGATAATTTTTCAACATTGACTCTTGCAAATTGTGTTCCTAATTTTCTCCTTCTTTCCCCCCTTCCCCTTCCCCTAAATGGCAAGTAATCCAATATATGTTAAACATGTTAAAATATTAGTTAAATCATATATATATACAATAATCTTGCTGCACAAGAAAAGTAAGCCCAAAAGGGAAAAAATGAATAAGAAAACAAAATGCAAGCAAACAACAACAAATAACAAAAATAGTGAAATGCACTCAGTTCCCACAATCCTCTCTCTCAGTGCTTATCCTTAAGCAGCCTGATATCCTCTTCCCCACCCTCCAAGGGTATTATTGGTGTTAGATTTAAAGTGGACACAAAATCAAGAAGCTGACCAGCCACAACCTCCCTGGTGACAAGGACTACAGGGATGCACACCACCACACTGATCACTTTCCAGACCAAAGCATACTTTTCTGGTCAACAACTTTTTAGTTCCTTGAGGACAGGATTTTGTGCTTGTATTCTTAGCGATTAGCATCATTAGCACTTAGTGACCTCTAATAAATGCATTTTATTTTCATCCATGCCTCAAACTCAAATTTCTATCCTGCTTTAAAGTTTGCAAAGTCCCTTACAGATGTCAATTGAATCTTAGACAAACCTGGAAGGTAGGTACTATAGGATTACCTCCTTTATTCCAGGTGAAGAAACTAAGGCTCAAAGAAGTAATTGGCAGAAGCTCATGGAATAAATATCAGAGGACTGTAACTTAGGTCTTTCAAGTCCAGCCCTTTATCTATCAGCCATGAGGGAAAATAAGTTAAAGAAATTTAAACTCAATTTTATGCCTTTTTGATTTATTCCATGTAACACACACAAAAAAAGAAAAGAAAAAGAAACAGAGTAGAAGTGGAATCCAAGCCAGAATCCCCTAAGGCTTCTATCAGTGGAAAGGGGAATTAGGTTCTGAATTCTCCAAAGTGACTATTAAAATGGAAAACCTATGCAACTCGGGATTTTATTTTTGTCTTGTGTAGATATCTGGTAGCTTGCAGGTACAAACTAGCTCACTCACAGGCAGTGCCAAAAACGGCCCTGGAAGTGGGATGCACATTTGAATTAATTCAACAAACAAATGGTAGCCACTCAAAACCATTAGGGGAAACAAGGGCCAGTCTGTAGTAAATAATTCTGGTGCTGCTCTCAACGTTCCTGACTCAGCAACACTTTCTGAACACCTCCTCACATGTAACTCCTAATTGCTTTCCTCATTTTGCCTATTGAGTGAATCACAAATGCAGATATTCGACAAATGCACTCCTAATAATTCTCTGTTGTTGTTATTCTTGTTGTTGTCATTCTTTGTCTTTAGTTCTTCAAGAGAACCATGACATCAGGGAAGGGGTGCCATGACATGCAAGTGAATCAGATTTAAGTGGAGGGGGAGGTCACCTGCCTCAGTTTCCCCTTCAGAGCCATCTGGGTCCAGTGGCCAGATAGAGATCAGGATGACTGGAGATGGCCCTGGATGCAGTGGCCTTTTAAAATTAAGGTTTTTAACAAATCTCAATTTCACTGAGTCAGTAAGAAATGAGACAGAGAATGACCTTTTTTTAGTTAAAAAAATTCAGTCTGGTGACTTAAACCCAAGTCCCTCTGGCTCTCATAGATTGGCCAAAAGTGGTCCCAAGTTAAGCCTACATCAGAATGATTATAAATAGCAATTGTTTCTGTTTTGGTCAGAAACCTTGAGGGTCTTCCCCTCCCAGATTGAATCCTGGACTAAAAGTCTAATTGATAAATCTTGTTATGAAACCAGCCCTTATTTTCCACATGTAGACATGATCCTGGATAGGTACACCTAATTGCAAATAAAATGGCCTTGCCTGTGCCCATAACCTCTCCTGTAGCTACAAGCAGTACGCCAGCAAGCACTTATGAAGCCCTTTCTGCAAGCCAGGTTACATGCTACGTGCTGGGGATACAAGGAAAGGAAAAAACAGACTGAACTCAAGAAGCTTGTATTCTGACACAGAGACAACATGCAACAGCTTTGTACAAGAAAAAAGGAACAAAGATATGCAAACATATAGATATAGATATAGATATAGATGATTTGAATTTTTTGCTCTATTTTTGCTCATATGTACCTGGTATACATATATATATACATATATATATATATACACATATGTATACATACATATATATATATGTATACAAGGTAAAGGAAGGAATTTTAGAGGGGAAGAACTAGCTTTAAGAGTGACCAAAATAAATAAAATTAATGAATGAATAAATAATAGTGATCAAGGGGGGCAGGTAGGTGGCCCACAAGCCCTGGAGTCAGGAGAACCCAAATTCAAATCCAACCTTAGTCACTAACTAACTGTGACCCTGAGCAAATCACTTAACACTGATTACTTTGATTACTTTTTTTTAAGTGATCAGAAAAAGGTTTTTTGAAGAAAGTAGGAACTTAAAAGGAAACCAAAAGCTATAAAGAAGAAAAGCATTCCAGACATGGCAATCACAGAAAATGTCCAGGAGCCTGGAGATGAAGGGTCCTGTGTGAGCCATGGAATCACTGAGCTGAAAGGGACCACCAGGTCCAACTGGTGACTGAACAAGAGTCCCCTCTACAACATTCCCACACCAACTCATCTCAACATTATTATTATAAATTCATTTAGGTCAGAAATACTAGATCCAAGCTAAGTCTTTCTATGTGCTAGAAGGAATGTTCCTGGTCGTGTGTTCCAACCCCTCAACTTCCTGATGAGGAAAATGAAGGCCACTCAGAGAGGGGAAGAAACTATTTCAGAGTTACAGAGTTGTTAAGTAAGTAGAGGTTTTTTCAAACCCAGATCCTTAAACTCTAAATCAGGGTTCTTTCTACTCCAACAGTCTATGAATAGAGGAGTAGAATTGGGGGGATACCTTCCACCAAAGCAGAGAGCTGATATTCTCTCAGTGAAGTTGGAAGTTGTTATGTGCTTTGTGTGTAGGGTTTAGGGATGATATTCCCAGCTTGAGAACAGAATAAAATATTTAGAAGAATCACTATGGAAAGTAAGATAGGGAGAGACTACCTTTATGAGATATTGGCCCATTTCACCTCTGGACAAACTTCTGAGCATAATGTTGTAATTCTATTCAAAAGGTTTCCTGGTATGACAGTAGCCAAAGTGTTAAACTGGTGAGTAGGGTGGTATCAGAGAGCAACTCTCCACAGTGGGGTTAAAAATCAGATTAAAATGAAATTGGGAAATATTTAACCAAATAAATAAATCATAAATCATAAATAATGTTAATATGTGATTTTCTAAGTCAATATGTGGCTTGCAGGGGCTCTTCTGTATATTTTAGTGGACCCTAATTCTAGTTTAATTTTACCTTAGTGGTCTAGATAATCTTCAGTTTAAGGTACAAAACTTGATCATATTTGTCATATAATTTAACATATTTAGCATGTATTAGATTACCTGTCATCTAGGGGTGGGGAGTGGGGGAAGGAGGGGAAAAGCTTGGAACAAAAAAAAAGTTTTGCAAAGGTCAATGTAGAAAAATCACTCATGTTCTGTAAATAAAAAGCTTTTAATTTAAAAAAAAACTTGATCATATACCTGGTGATTTTTGAGAAATTAAAAGAACTTTTCTTCCGTTTTCTTTATAACCCTGACTTGGAAGGAAAATGTAGTGATCTCCTAATGATTGATTGCTATTTAAATGGGATGGTCTGGGAAAAGGAAGGAGAAAAAAAAGAAAGAAAAGAGGATAATAGAGAGTTACAACTATTTTTAATTTAAAAAGAGAAAGTGGAATCCCAAGGAGAAAGGGAGAACCTTGCCTCCAAAAATATAGATGAGACACCTTAAGTTGTGATAAGGAGGGATTGCCTTTACATTATAATAAGAGACTTGGGGAGGAAGGTTTTGTGGAGAGAGAAGGAAAGATAGCACAGAGAGATTGGCTAAGTTGGATGATACCTTAATGCATCATAAGGAAAGTTTATCTGAGAGGGACCAGCTAGGATAAAGTGTCTATTTGGTTGAATATTTCCCAATTACATTTTAACCTGATTTTTACCTCACTCTGAAGAATTGTTGTCTGATACCTCCCTACTCACCATTTTAACACTGGCTACTATCATACCAAGAAACCTTTTGAATGTAATTACAATATTATGCTAAGAAGTTTGTCCAGAGCTTCCTGGCCCCAGGAAACTAAGATTTCAACCCAGGGGTCCTGGCTCCCAGCCCAGTATTTTTTCACCTCCAAAAGAAATGTCCAACATGGCCACCTTGGGCCCATAAACCCGAATCATATTAAAATGCAACTGAGAAATATTTGACAAAGTTGGGCTATGAATGTCCGATACTTCAAACTCCCATAATTAAAATGAGTTATACGGGACAATAAAGTTATCAAGAACATTCCTGCAAGCAAACATCTTGGAAAAGTTCCATCTCTACACAAGGGATCAGAATCTCATAGATGGGGCATGTCTTAGAAACAGAAAAGGATGGGTTCAAATTGTACTTCAGATGCTATGTTTCGTCACCTTTATGGGTCTCAGTTTTTTCACCTGTGAAATGAACAGATAAGACTCAGTGATATCTTTCCTGTATCCTAGAGCTAGCTATCAATCTTACCCATCTCACAGGGTTATTGTGATTAGGCAGCTAGGTGGTTGTGGCAGATAGAGCACAGAATTTGGAAACAGGAAGACCAGAATTCAAAGCCTCATATACTTGGTAACTATTTGGGCAAGTCACATATTTTCAGTCTCAGTTTCCTCATCTGTAAAACTGGGATAATAGTAGCACCTACCTGAGAGGGCTGTTGTAAGGATCAAGTGAGTTAAAATGTGTGAAAACAGTCTATAAGGCTTAAAGGGTTGTATAAATGTTCGTTATTAAAAACACTTTTAAGCTGTAAAATGCTATAAGAATATGAATGTTCCATTAACCTGTGACCCTGACCCTCTCTATAAGGGAAGGAGGCTATCAGCCAGATCTTGGGGTCAAGGGCCAATACTCTGGAGGATGAATTAATTCTCCTAACTTTCTCATTTAGACTCTCTCCAGTAATGGAGCTTGCCCTTTGGCCATGATAGGAATTCACAGAGTGCTTGAAATTTATGAAGTATTTCCTTCTCCATATTGGAAAAGCAAATGCGGCAAATATCATTGGCTCCATTTTATAGTCTACAGAGAAGCATAATGATTTGCTTATAGTCACACAGCTAGTGAAATTTAGAGCTACTATTTCAATCCAGGCTCCTGGCTCCCAGCCCAGTATTCTTTTCACTCCAAGAGAAGTGTTCCAACATGGTGGCCTTGGGCCCATAAACCTGAACCAGATTAAAATGTGACTGAGAAATATTTAACAAAATAAAAATACAATCAAACATAGATGATGTTTATATGCGGTTTTCTAAGTCAATGTCCAGCCTGCAGAGATCCTTATATATGGTTAAGTAGCTATAGTTTCTATTATATTTGGACCCATTATTCTATACTTTGGTACCCTTGACTGTCATTAAATTAGGACCATTCAAAAGAATCAGCTTTTAATATTTAGGTGTATAAGGTGATGTCTATGATAAATTTACAGATTCTTCAGAATTCTTAACTTAACAATTCCTATTCCAAAATTATAATTTTATGATTCTGTGTGTTTCTGCTTTTTTTTTTGTTTTCACTATCATCATATATTTAGCCTTAACCCTTTCAAATTAGCTGAAGATGGAGGATGGAAGAGCAGTACAAGACCATTGGCTTTGGAGTCCAAGATGCTGGGTCCAAATCCTGTTACTTAAAACCTGGGTCATATTTGGGTTTTCCCTTCAGTCTCCTCATTTGTAAATGGAAGGGGTTGAACTAGATGCTATGTGATAAGAAGGGAAAGTGAAGTGGTTTTAGTGCTAAAGGGTCTGACTTCAAAGCCTGAGTGACTTGTTGTGTCTCAGTTTTCTAATCTGAAAAAAATGAGGGATTTGATTAAATGCAATTTAGGATGGGAAAGAACACTCACTGGCTTTGGAATCAGAAGGCTTACAATCAAATCCTATTACCCACACTTACTGCTTATGGGATCTTGGGCAGGTACTTAGGAACTAAGGCCCCCTCAGTCTCAGTTTCCTCATATGTAAATGAAAGAGTTGGAATAAATCAGAGGTTCTTAACAAAAATAACTAGCATTTATATAGCGCCTACTATATGCCAATCACTGTACTAAGCCCTTTATAAATATGATCTCATTTGAGCCTCACAATAATCCTGAGAGACAGATGTTATTGTTGTTGTAGTTATGATTATGATTATTGTTATTATTTTGACGAGGCAATTGGAATTAAGTGACTTGCCTAGGGTCACACAGATAGCAAGTATTAAATGTCTGAGGTTGCATTTGAATTCAGGTCCAGAACTTTGTGCACTATGCCACCACCTAGCGGTCTCAACTTAACCCTTTGGCAGCCTGGTGAATTCTCGGAATCATGTTTTTAAATGTATAAGAGAAAATACTTAAGATAATAAAAAGTTTAAAAAAATACAATTGAAATAGAGTTTAAAAAAAACTTTTTAAACAAAGTTTACAGATCCTAGGTTAACAGCCACTGAACCAGATATAATGTGATACAGGGGAATTAGCCTGGATTTGAAATCAGAGATTTGAGGTTAAATCTCACCTTTAACATTACTAGCTACAGAATCTTGGGCAAGTCAGTCAACATCCCTGACACAGTTTCCCCATCTGTAAAATGGTGAAAGGGGAGGGACTAGATGGCTGCCAAGTTTGTTTCCAGATTTTGTGATTAGATAAAAGAGTCTTCATTTTTCTTTGTAGCTCTATCTCCTTGGCCCATCCCCAAAGGGATCTCCAGCTTGCAGCATTTTTGACTAAAAAGAAAACGGCAGCATTTCATACTGTTTCTAATCAGAGTCTCCAAGCCCAAGTTCCTCGGCCAGGAAAACTGCAGACTCATCAATTTTTCTGAAGACTCCTGTGATTAAATTCTGAAGTTTATCCCCTAGAGCAGCTCGATCCTTGTGCACTGCTCTTGGGATATGCTGAATAATTACACTGTCAGCCAATGAGGGATGTTGGCAAAGACTGCAGCAAAGGGAGAGGGCTTTTTTTCCTTCCTGAGCCAGTTTATTATTTCTTCTATAAGAAAATAACAATAACAACTAACATTTATATAGCACTTACTATGTGTCAAGCACTGTGCTAAGTGCTTTGCTATTATAATCTCATTGAATCCTCACAATAAGCCTGGAAAGTAGGTACCATTATTATCTCCATTCTGCAGATGATGAAACTGAGGCAGATTTTGAATTCAGGTCTTCTGACCTAAATCATCATGACTTCAAATTTGACCTCAGACACTTACTGACTGTGTGATCCTGGGCAAGTCATTTAACCCTGTTTGCCTCAGTTTTCTCATCTGTAAAATGAGCTAGAGAAGGAAATGGCAAACTACTCCAGTAATATTTAAAAAAAATCAGACATGACTAAAAATGACTAAAAGACAAAAACAACTAGCTCCTGAGTTGAGGATCATGTTCTATTCATTATATCATCCAGTGGTCACTTCCCAGAGGAAATGTTTTCCCTGCCTTTATGTCACTCTGATAAGTTGGAGGATCCAGCTTCAGTGCCAAGGGGAATCTGGGTAAATGTACATTCTGAGAAATGGAGGTCCACAGTCAATCACAAGATTGAAAGAGTGAGACTAAATAAAAGATTCTCAACAAGATTAGCTAGCATTTATGTAGTGCCTATTGTATTCCTCTTGGGCAAAGGAGACTCCTAGAACTTTCACAAGGATTTCAGGCTGGAGGGCACCTAGTCCACTCCCATCATTTTGTGGACAAAGAATTGAAGCCCAAAGAGAAAGGGAGCCTCCCAACATCATAGATTTAAGAGCAGAATGGGACCTCAGTGGCCATATAAGTCAACTCTCAGTTTACAGATGAGGAAACTAAGGGTCAGGGAAATTAAATGTCTTCTCCTGGGAAGTAAGCACCATCTGAGGAATTTAATCCCAGCTCTTCTGGCTCCTGAACTAAGGCTTTCTCTACTGTACCATACTGATTCTAATAAGTGGTCAAATCAGGATTTGATCCCAGGTTCATCAACCCCAAATCTAGGACTGTTTCCATTGTGCTACTCTGACAGACCCTTTCATCTGAGAGAAGAGAATAAGGCCCTAGGAGAGGTAAGTATGACCAAGGTTACACAGGGAATAAATCATAGGATTCTAGCCCACATGCTCTGACAGTACCCTTTCCTCTATAATTAATCAGCAAACCCGAACTGAAGTCCTACTGTGTGCCAAGCACTGTGCTAATTACTGGAGCTGTGAAGTCAAAAATCAGACAATCCTTGACAGTAAAAAGTTTTTGTACCCAAGATAATCATCAAAAACTATGCCCTTGGTTAAGGGGAAGGAATGGGGAATTGAAATGAGAAGAACTTTGCCTTGTATAGCTCTTGTAGTTTCCTATTTTACCTAACTGTTCTTGTTTTTTGTTTTTTGTTTGTTTTTGCTAACTGTTCTTGTTAACTAAATGTTACACATTTCAAATTTTTTACCACAGTACCTGTTGCCCTCTTCTGGTCATAGTTCTGGAAATGGGTCTTTCCCCAAATCATCCTGGCTCTCTTTCTTCCCCTGCCTCCCCAGATCCCCCATATTCCCATCTCTACTAACAGGTCCTGATTAGCTGTTAAGAAAAAAACTGCACCTTCTCATCCAGTTTTCCTAATAGGGATTTCATTGCCTTGATTAAAGCATCATATTCATCCTTGGTTTGTAGCAAAAATTTGAGTTCGGTGTAATTTTTATCATCCAGCTGCAAGTTCTTGGGTGATCTTACAAGATTCAAAAGCAGAGTGATTTCATCTTGCTCCTCTTGTAAGATATTTATCTCTTTACTGTAAGAAAACAAAAACAAATATTATGTGATCTATCTTGGATGCATTGGCTATTTCTTTATCATAGATCTTAGAGACAATAATGGCATAATGGTTAACTAGCTATCCTCAAAACTAGGAAGGCATGGGTTCCCATGTTGTCTCCGACACAACATGAGCTGTTTGAGAAGTACCTCAATTCTCACTGCTTGGATCTAAGGATCCAAATCTCAGGGGAGGGCCAGTTGCATTGATGGAAGAAGATTCCTCAGTGAGGAATTGCAAATACCAGTGAAATCACAGGTTTGTGGCCAGCCCCAATCCACAGAACCTTACAGCAGGAAGGCACTTTATTTACCTTTTATTATTGAATATTTTATTTTCCCCCATTTACAAATAAAAATAATTTTAAAATGATTTTTTCCAAATTTTGAGTTCCAAATTTCTCTCTTGCTCCCCTCTCCTCTCATTGAGAAGGCAAGTAACTTGACACATATTATACATGTGTAGTCATGCAAAACACATTTCCCTATAAGCCATATTGTGGGGGAAAAAACATACCAAAAAAAACCAAAATAAAGAAAAAGTATCTTCAATCTGCATTCAGTTCCACCAGTTCTTTTTTCTGAGGATAGATAGTATCTTTCATCATAAATTTGGAGAGAATTTTAAAGATAAAGATAAAGTCTTCTCATTTTATAGACAATCACTTCCCCATCACCCTGGGAGTGCGCATCAGAGCCAGAATCCAAAGGCAGCCATTTGATTCCAAACATGGCGCATTGTGAAGATGTCAAGGATCTGCAATTTGTCCTTGTAGGAGCTCCTTCCACCTACACCATCTGGTGGCCTATCCATGAATTAGTTATCTGTCTTAAGGAAGTTACAAGAGGAGGAGAGGTTAAAGTTACATAGGGAACAAGCAAGAGAGACAAGATTTGATGTTGTCCTCTGATTCCAAATCTTTCCTCTATGTCAAGTCAACAAGCATTTATTAAGTGCATATTGAATGCAGGTATTTTCAGTGATGTCTAACTCTTCATGACCCTATTTGGAATTTTCTTGGCAAAGATAATAGAGTGATTTAGTCATTTGCTTCTCCAGCTCATTTTACATTTGAGGAAACTGAGGCAAACAGGTTACCCAGGGTCAGGCAGCTAATAAGTGAGGCCAGATTTGAACTTAAGCAGAAGAGTCTTCCACTCTCTAGACCCAGATCTCTATCCACTGTGCCACTTACTATATGCCAGGTATTGTTCTAATGATGTTACACAATTTACCTCTCTCTCATACACACAAACACTTCAGTTTGGGCTTTAGATTAAATTTATAAACCTATAGGCAAAAATTGCATGTCAACCACTACCCATCATCTACTTCAGCTACTAAATTGCCAATTTGTTTATATGTCATTTCATTTTCTTCCTTAACTAATCCCTTCCCCCTTCTCCTTCCCACCCACATGCACTCTTTTGGAAGATGCAAATGGATAGTAAAATCAGGTTGACAAGCATTTATTAAGCACCTACTATGTGCCAAGCACAGTGCTAAATACTAGGGATTTAAAGAAAGGCAAAATATAGTCTCTGTTCTCAAGGAACTTAGAGTTTAATGGGGGAAACAACATGCAATTTATATAATAAATTGGAGATAATCCCAGAGAGAAGGCATGGGGGTTAGGAAAAGCTTCCTCTAGAAGGTGTGATTTAGTTAGGACCTGAAGGAAGTCAGAGTAACCAAAACAGGGAGAGGAAAGAGAATTCCAGAAAAGAATTCCAGATATAGAGGACAGTCAGTGAAAATGCACAGAATCAGAGATGGAGTTTGAGGAACAGCAAATAAATAAAAAGGGAGGATCCAGAAAGGATCAAATACAATGAAAGCTAGGGCAACAGTAGATAGAATGCTGGGGCTGGAGTCATGAAGAATTGAATTCAAAACTCAGGCATTTATTAGCTGTAGGACCCTGGGCAAGTCACTTTACATTGTTTGCCTCAGTTTCCTCCTCTGTACAATGAACTGGAAAAAGAAATGGTAAACTACTCCAGTAGTTTTCCCAAGAAAACCCCAAATGGTATCACAAAAGGTACCACAAATGAACAATAAAAGCAACGTGTCTGACATAATATTGGAGCTTAATAAATGCCTATTGAATTGAAATGAAAGAAGAGGGGGCAGGGAAACACTTCAAAGCTGGGTAATTCACCAGCTAGATAAGCTCTGCCCACTGGGTAATTGAGAATTGGCTCTATATATTAGTGTATAATTCTTCAAATTTTTGCTGCTGCAGAGAATTTCTCAGAATACCTAGACTATCCAGAACCTCAGGCACCTATCCTGAACAGCTTTCTCTCTCCTTATTTAAACATATTCAGGATATCTAGCTTGATGTATAGAAAAGGTACCTGAATTTTAGGGGCAGAAAACCTAGGTTTGAGTCCTAACTCAGTAATTAACTATTTGCTTGTGGACAGGACCCGTTACCTTTTCAAACATTATTGGAACATGAGCAAACACTGCTATTTATTGCTTCCTGGGTATC
>JAJPUD010001761.1:41153-76697 GCA_023553655.1 Myrmecobius fasciatus
CATCCCTCTTGCTCCTCCCTTATGCATTCATGGGATGTAGGAAGTCATGATTTCTTCAATTTGTCAAAATTCAGCAGAAATCATTAAGTATTCATCACATAGTCCCTTAGCACTACAGAGGGAAACCAACCAGCAACCTAATCTTCATGATGGTCCTCCCTGATTTGATTTCTGGGTTAGGGTTTGAATAGGTTTGAGTTAGGATTAGAGTCTCAAAGCACTCAATGTCCAATCAATCAATAAGGATTTATTAAGCACTTAAGTGCCAGGTGCTGTCCCAAGTGCTGTTCCTGAAGATCAAGGGCCTATAGCTAGGAATTTGTTTTGGGATCAGTATCATAAAGTCAGTGTAACAGAGGAGAGGTATTTGTACCAAGTCCCCTACTTCTTACGTCCAAACTAGGACAATGAAAGCTAAAAAGTAGCAAGAAAGCACTCTTTCTAATCTCACCAACACATTGATTTTTCCAAAATCTGCCTGTTTTTGGAGACTGACTTGGTCTCCCTTCCAATCTGGAGTGGTAAACAGACTCAGAACCTTATCATTGCCCATTGCTTCCTTGGTAGGCAAGGAGATCCAGTTTTGCAAGTACTATCTTTCTGTTCCCTGTGCTTTTTTGACAAATGGACACTGGGAAGTGACCACTGTGAACAATCAAAGAGAAAATGAGAAAGCCCAAAGTTCTATTTACCTGATACTTTTTTCCATTTTCCAGTGAATCCCCAATTTCTTTTTCCCTTGTCTGGAACTGTCCACTCACAATAGAAATGAAATGCCATTGTGAAAACACTCACTACACACACACACACACACACACACACACACACACACACATACACAATGTGCACATGTACATGTACATATATGGCAGTACATATCTAAATTAAATATACATAAAAAGTTAGTGGCCTTCCCCTACTTAGGGACTTGTTCTGCTGAAACTAAAGCAGATTGGTTTCATGTTGGAGCTGCCAAATTGTTCATCTTTTAAACAACTACAAGTCCAACATCTATCACCATCTGTCCATCTGTACAGCCAGCCACCTACTCACCATCTCTCCATCTCTAATGGCAGGGTGAGTCTGGAGAGTGGCAAATGCCAAGTCCAGTGTATTGGAAAGAGCTGAGAGCCCAGACAGAGAACAAAACTTCCTTTCTGCCTGAAGCCTTCAACACCCGGCTTTTTTGCATGTTACTTAATTACCCATCAAGACAGGATAAAAACAGCAATCCCTGCCCAGCTGGCAAAAAACAATCTCAGGATTGTGTCCCTGGCTCTTGAGCTTACCCCCAGCTAACTGCTTAAGCTTCCCAGAAGAAAGATCTTCAGTCCTTCTGTCCTGTTCTTCTTAGGGAACACTGACTTCTCAGAGAGACCCAGAGATACTGCAGGTAGACAGTGTTTGGAGTTGTAGTCTGGCATATACAGGAATCTTATCCCAGAGCATGGTGGCAAGGAAAACTACAGAGAAGAAAGATCCCAGAATGGGGAGCATTCTAAATATGAGGTAGGGCGATCTGGTTTTTAATACTGGCCCTGACACTCACTTGCTGTGTGATCTATGGAAATCACTTCCCTTTCCTCAGCCTCAGTTTTCTCATCTGTTAAATGGGAATGAAATCTGTAGTTCCTACCTCCACAGGTTGTTGTGAGAATAAAATGAGATAGCATACATGAAAGTACTTTGGAAACCTTGAAATTTGAAACAAATGTTGGATGTCGTCATCATTACCTACTTCATACAGGTGATATGAGAGAAAAAGATATCAAGTAAAGGTGAATTATTCTTAACATATATCATATATCATATTCACTATGGCCCGGGGAAGTAAAGGACCTGGGGGTAAGTCTACCTTCTGACATATACTGGCTGAGTGAATCTGAGCAAGTCATTTAACCTCAGTGTTTCCCTATGGTGAGGGGAACATAGTAAGTATTTATTAAGCACTTATATGCCAGACACTGTGCACAAAAATCATTTGACTTGATCTTCACAACAACCCTTGGAAGTGAGTATTGTTATGCCCATTTTATAATTGAGGAAACTGAGGCAAGCACAGGTTTAAGTAATTCCTCTCTAACAGTAAGTTGCAGAAGATAAGGAATTGCCTCCCCAGGAGAGCTTTGCCTCAAGGAAACCATACATCACATAAATAAAAGGTGGACAGGAGAAGAAGGGAATCATTAGACCAGCAAGGAGTCCAAAGTCACAGTGGACATGTAGGACCACTTAGAGGTCTCCTTAAAGTAGAGTCTCTTATAGATTTCAGGATTCCAAGAACTTGGCTGGTAAAAGAGATTTATAAATTTATTTTCACTGATGTCCAAGTGAAATTAATCATTTCCTTCTGCTGTGAATATAGGTGGTCTATAGGGGTCTGTGGGTTCCATCAGCTGATTGCCCAAAGAGTCCAGCAGACAAAAATGTTGAAGAATCCCTACCTTAAAGGAAATTTGACCTGCATTCAAAAGAAAACCTAAAAATAGGAAGATCTGTCAGTGGAGTTCACGCGCGTGTGCACACACACACACACACACACACACACACACATACACAGCCCATGTCTCTTTCCAATTCCCTCCCCTATCCTCATCTTTATTTAAAACAAAAAATCCTTAACTTCTCTCCAAGCTCAGTTTCTTTATCTAGAACATAATTATCCTACCTAGAATAATTATCCTACCTTCTTCACAAGGACAGAAGAGCTTTGAAAAAGTTCTGCTCTATCAAGCTAAGATTTGATTAGATGGGAGAGAGCCAGAGAACCTACTTCATATTGAAATGAGAGCTACAATGGTGAGTCAACTAGGGCTTTGCTCCATGACAATAAAATACAGCAGGTATAAAAATTTTTTTAAATGATTTTTAAAATCATTTAATCATAATCATATTATTAATTAATATATTTATTTTAATTATATATGTTATATATTTGTTTATATATTGATAAGATATAAATTAATTAATCATAATAATTAATTAAACCATAATAAATATGTTGCATTTTAAAAATAATGTTACACTATTTTGGCAGCTCTTTCTACCCTTCAGCATTATGGAAACAACTAAGCTACACACACAGCTAGCAAAGATAGTTAAAGTAGAAAACTACTAGGATCATAGGCTCATTCACTTTGATCCTCAATCAAAGGAAGAGACCTTAGATGCTATTTAGTTCAACTGCCTGATTTTTATTGATGAGAAAAATGAGCCCCAGAATGATGAAGTGAATAGTAGGATTACAGTTTAGATTTAGAAAGGACATTAAAGGCCAAAAAGTTCAAACTTCTCATTTTACAGATGAGAAAACTGAGGCAGACAGAGAGGTTAAGATACTGATTGAGGCCATACAGCTAGTAAAAGTCTGAGGAAGGATTTGACTTTCTGCCTCCCAGCCCAATTTTCTATTTACTTTGCCATCTAACTGCCTCTAAATATGATAAATAAAATAAATAAATAACGCAGCCAATGCTCTTTCCATTGACCCACTCTGCCTCACAGCCTCCTGATAGATGCCTATTCTCATCCTTACCTCCTCTACAATGACCTTCCCAGATAGAATCTCAAGGTCAGGGGTAATAAAGAGCTGGAAGGGACCATCAAGACTATCTGGTCCAACTTCTTAATTTTATAGTTGAGGAAACTGAGACAAAGGCCCAAGGTCACACATATATTACATAGGTCCAAAGTCTAAGTTCTCTGACTGCACTCCCAAGAATACTCTGTTGTATCCCAGAGTCTTCCCCAATACTTTGACTATACTTTCACTTTTCTATCTCCTTACCATAGAACAATGTTCTCAGAGTCTCCTGCCTCTTCATCCCCAACAATCAACAGAATTTGTCTCAGTTACTCATCTTTTAATTTCATATCAGGAATTACAAAGTTGACCTGAGGTACCTTTCCAGCTACTTGCCCCAGGTGCCAAAATTGTTTTAGGAAGAGGGCTTAGAGAGCTGCCACTGGATTCTTGGACAAACAGGGAAGTCCTAACACCTTTTGACTAGGTTTTTTGTTTTTTGTTTTGTTTTGGTTTGGTTTGGTTTGGTTTGGTTTTGATTTTTGGTTTTTGTTTTTGTTTTTTTCTTTTTTTCCCCGAGGCAATTGGAGTTAACTAACTTGCCCAGGGTCACACAGCTGGAAAGTGTTAAGTGTCTAAAATCAAATTTGAACTCAGGTCCTCCCGACTTCAGGGCTGGTGCTCTATCCACTGAACCACCTATTTGCCCCTTGACTAGTTCTGAAAAACCTCAGAAAGCATCCTCTGACCAAAGATGGCTATGAGAATTTCCTAATGGAATCTCTGGCCCTTCTTAACCTGTACACTCTTCCCTCCCACTCAGGCACTCCTTAGACTCTTGACCAAATGGAACTAGTAGCCAGGTTAGGCTCTTCTTTCTCCCAAGATAATTGTATACAATTAACTCACAAATGCTCCAGAATGCTTTCTGTTCACTGTTCCTTCTCCTCTCCCTGCCCCCAGCTTCCTTGATTGATATGGCAAACATTGAATGATGTGGCAAGCAGGTACAATGCAAGGTTTTGTTTTGTTTTCTTTTGTTTTGAAGACCTGGGTCAAATCCTGGCTCTGGTACATCTCCCTATGCAATTTGGGGAAGTTCTTTAATCTCTCTTGACCTCAGTGTCTCCTCATCTAAAGGAAGGTTTAAATATAATGGCCCCTAGAGTCTTTCCTAGGTCTAAGTCTATGAACTTTATCATGTCATAAATTTTAAACTAGGTGTGGTTTATCATGTGCCAAGAACTGTACTATATGCTTTATAATTATTATCTTAATTGATCCTCACAACAATACTGGAAGGTAGATATTATTGTCTTCATTTTATAGATGCAGAAACTAAGGCAAACAGAGGTTATATGACTACTACAGGGTCACACAGCTGGAGAGTGATTATGGCTACATTTGAACTCAGTTCTTCCTGACATCCAAAAGGTAAAGTGAAAGTCCATGAATTAAAGCTACCTTGGACCCACTCAGCATTCCTTCCCTCTCTATTTACCATGCTAGCAGCAATAAAGCTGGACTAACTGCCCCCAAGGACTTGACCTGTGATCTTGAGGCAAAACTCATTCCCATAAATTGTCCCTCCTCCCTCTATCCAGGGCCATAATCTGAACTCCAAGTTGGAGAAGTTTACTGAAGTCTCAGGAGCCAATGAATGTCCCTGTAGCATTCTGTGTTGCAAAAAAATTCTACAGGAAAACATAGGAACAGAGAAGATGGGACAGGAAACATATCTGGGCTTGAAATAAAGGTCAATCTCACATATCGTCCCATTTCCCAACCACCACCACCACCACCATTTAGCTTCAGAGATACAAACTCCAAACGACAGAAATTAACCTCTACTACAGAGATCTGAGGAATCATACATTGCATGGGGGTGTGGAGGAAAGGGGCTGTGTAGGTCTTATAACATGTTAATAAGTCTTAGTGAAGGAGTCCAGCATCTATCTGGAGCCAGTTCTATCTCCCAAAAATCCCTTGGGGCAGAGACCTAGGCTGGTAAACTACAAAATAATTATCCAGCATAGGAGAAGGCTAAAACATTCTGAGATCCAGCCCCCACAGAAATCACCCTCAGAGGGAATCCAAACTAGAACAATAAGGGGAAAAAGACAAAAATTACCAGAAATCTCAGGAAGAAAAATCAAAGACCTGGTACACAAACAGATAAATCAGTAAGGAAAATTGTTAACAACAAAAGGAAACTTGTCCTCCAGATCTAATAAACAAATCCAAATGCCTCTGAATAAATACTGCAATCAGAGAAACACAAATTAAGACAACTCTGAGGTACACCTCTCAGATTGGCTAAAATGACAGGAAAAGATAATGATGAATGTTGGAGGGGATGTGGGAAAACTGGGACACTGATACATAGTTGGTGGAACTGTGAACAGATCCAACCATTCTGGAGAGCAGTTTGGAACTCTGCTCAAAAAGTCATCAAACTGTGCATACCCTTTGACCCAGCAGTGTTCCTACTGGGCCTATATCCCAAAGAGGTCTTAAAGGAAGGAAAAGGACCCATATGTGCAAAAATGTTTGTGGCAGCCCTTTTTGTAGTGGCTAGAAACTGGAAACTGAATGGATGCCCATCAATTGGAGAATGGCTGAATAAATTATGGTATATGAATGTTATGGAATATTATTGTTCTGTAAGAAATGACCAGCAGGATGATTTCAGAGAGGCCTGGAGAGACTTGCATGAACTGATGCTCAGTGAAATAAGTAGAACCAGGATATCATTATATATGGCAACAGAAAGATTATTCAATGATCAATTCTCTCTTGTCAACAATGAGATGATTCAGGCCAGTTCCAATGGTCTTGTGATGAAGAGAGCTATATACACCCAGGGAAAGTCCTGTGAGATCTGAGTGTGGACCACAACATAGTATTTTCACTTTTTTGTTATTGTTTGCTTGCATTTTATTTTTTTTTCATTTTTTTCCCTTTTGGATCTGATTTTTCTTGTGCAGCATGGTATTTATGGAAATATGTGTAGAGGAATTGCACATGTTTAACATATATTGGATGAGTTGCCAACTGGGGAAGGGGAGAAGGGAAGGAAAAAAGTTAGAACATAGGGTTTTGTAGGGGGGTGAATGTCAAAAATTATCTATACATATATTTTGAAAATAAAAAGCTATAATTAAAAAAGAAAAAATAAATACTGCAAAATATAGGAAAACAAAACAATATTCAATGAGGCAGAGGACACCATGGAATTTGAAGAGAAGATGAAACTGCAATATGCTGTTTCTAAATGATTTAAAAGAGATATGAAAATTATGAGAGTAGAATTTATGGCTTGCATAGTAAAATAGAATAGAAGTAGAATAGAATAGAATAGAAGACCAGAATAGAAAAAATATGAATTTGTGATGTTAAGTTTAGAGGGGAGGGAGGGAAGAAGGGAGGAAGGAGAGAAGGAAGGAATAAGGGGAGGAAAGGAGAAGGAGGAAGAAGGATGGAGGGAGGGAGAGAGAACATCTGGCTGTGAATAAAATGCATAAAAATTAAAAAACAATCTAGAAGAGAAGCAAAAAACAATATTAAAACACAATGTGCTCTCTATTTAAGCAAAACATATCAGTCTTGAAGATGGGGTGCACAGAGGCCTCCTAGAAAAACATGAGAAGTCAAAAAATCTGAACATCATAATGTAAAAAAATAATTCAAGAAAGCTTCCCAAAACTTCTGAGGATCAAAAATTAAGTACCAGTTCAAAGAATACTTGGCTTGCCTCCAGAAAGGAAAAATATTCAGGGCTACAACTGCCAAAACATATAGTGATTGAATTTGACAATTGGATTTCAAAATAACAAATTCTCCAAACAACCAGGAGAAAGACCTTAAAATATAAAGGAAATGAAAATTTAATAACACAAGACTATTCTGTACTTATCATAAAACATCAGAGGGAGTGGAACAATGTTTTGAAGAGTTAGGGAGCTCAGAATGTCAGCCAGGGTGACCTACCTTGCAAATCTGAGCTTAACTATAAATTTAAAAGATAGACTTCAATAATAAGAGGTATTCAAGAGATTCTTAGAAATAAAACCAGACATGCATGAAATATATGCATAATAGTATATAACATCAACATATTTTATCTTTTAATACCATAATAATTCAGACTTCTTCTCTGGTATGAAGTGATGGCCAAAAATTTTACATGGACTTTCCAGATAGTGAGAGCACCGTGCTCCTAACCCCTGTGATGTGGAAGGGATACATATACATTTCAAATTCCTAAACATATACATTCATATAGGAAACATTTTATAAAAGCTACAAAAAGACATAGACAGGAGACATATTCCTCTTTCCATTTTAAGTAGGTTTAACAGAAAGATAAATAAATTGCTGGAAAAACTAGTGCTGATTTGTGGTGTTTTCTAAACAGGGAGAAAGCTAACCAAAATGTAGTATATAAATGATGTGTCATATCTTTATGCTGTTGTTTTGTTTTTGTTTTTGTTTTTTTGTAAAGGACAAATGGAAGTAATATGAAAAAGCATGGAAGACTTGATAAACTGATGTAAAGGAACCAGAACCAGAAAAACAATAGATCTAATGAAAACAATGAAAGGAAAATGACCAGTATTGATCCCAAAGAAGAAATAAAGAATCTCTCTTCTTTCAATGGAGATATGGCGAACTGTGGATGTGAAATGTAGCATATGTTCTCAAATGTATTTGTGAATTATGCTTTAATTGAAGTATATTATTTTCACTTTTCTTTTGAAAGGAAGAAAATTTTGGAACTCAAAATTTTATAAAGATGAATGTTGAAAACAATATTTACCTGTAATCAGAAAAAAAATAATATTAAGTTAAAAGAAAAAAAAGAAATATTTGTTTCCTTCTCCCTGTTTTTTTGTGGCAAAAAGACATATAGAGGCTATCAAGACCTACTACCTCCTTCTATGATTTCTCACAAAATATTAAGGTCCAGAAACTTTTTGCAAAAGGATTCAGTCTAGTCCTACAAAATCCTTATTCATTCTCTTACTGAAGCAATGTAGAAAGGTCCAAAAAAAAAAAAAAAAAGCCAACTTTACTTTCTCTTTTGATAAGATTACTAGCCTAGAAACTCAGGGCTTTATATCCTTTATAGTTGGTGGAGACTTCAGCAGAACATTTAATAAAGTATCTTATACTATGATAGTGGAAAAGATAAAAAGAGAAGAACTAGTTGATAAATTTAGAACTAACTGAATCACCAGAGTAAAAAACAAGTCAATGGTTCAATGTCATCTTAATAGGAAATTTCCAATAAGGTGCTATAAGCATTTGTGTTCAGTTCTGTGTGTGAACTCCTTTTACCCAGAACTTACATAAAAGTATAGAAGAAATACTCATGAAATTTGTAGATGATGAAAACCTGGAAAGATGAGTTAATATGCTATCTGACCAGGTCACTCCCTGATTCAACAAGCTCCAATGTTTCCCTATTACCTCCAGAATCAAATATGGAATATTCTTTTTGGATTTCAAAGCTCTTCACAACTTGCCCTTCCCTCCCACATTCTTGCCTTTTTATATCTTATATTCTTCTCTGCAACATAAATCCTTTCATAAATCACACTGGTCTCTTCAACATTCCTCAAATAAAACATTCTCTCCTAATTCTGGGTATTTTCACTGGTTGCCTTTGATCCCTGAAATGCTCTCCTTCCTTATCACTGCTTAATGACTCCTCTGATTTCCTTCTAATCTGCTGAAATCCTACCTTCTACAGAAAACCTTTCCCAATCTCTCTTAATTCTAATGCCTTTCCCTGTTGATTATTTCCAACTTATCACTTATATAATTTGTTTATACATTTGTTTTTTCTGCATACTCTCACTTTTTTTCTTTTTTAATATTATTAATTTTATTTTCCCCAGTTACATGTGAAACAATTTTTACATTTTTAAAAAAACTTTGAGTTCCAGATTCCATTTCTTCCTTCTCATTCCTACCCCCCAGTAAGAAGGCACATGAGAAGTTATGCAAAATATTTCCATAAAAGTTATATTATGAAAAAAAAACATAATCTCCCCCCAAAAAAAGAAAAAACCTTCAAGGAAAAAAAAAGTATTAAAAAAAAAAACTATGTTTCTTTCTCTGGGTATGAATAGCATTTTTCATCATAAGTCCTTCAATTATGGATCATTGTGTTGCTGAGAATAACAAAGTCACTCACAGTTGATCATCCCACAATGCTGCTATTATTTTATACACAGTAATTTCACTTTGAGTTTATGAAGGACTTTCCAGGTTTTTCTGAAAACATTCTGTTCATTTCCCATAGAACAATAATGTCATAATCATAATTATGATCACATAACAGCTTTCCTCAATTCTGCCCTGAGAAGAGACCTACTATAAATATTTTTGTATATATTTGTTTGCTTGTTTCTCTCTTTAGATTGTAAACTCATTGAGGGTAGGTACTGTCATTTGCCTTTCTTTGAATCTTTGTATGTTTACTACATGAATGGAACATAGTGAGTGCTCAATAAATGTTTACTGACTGACTAGCATTGCCGGAATTAGGATCTTGATAGCAAAGGTTTCAAACTCTTTCTCATGAGACCAGTTTAAATATCATTTAGAAATGTTTCACAAGGCAAATAAAAATTCAATAAACATAAATAATGTTGTTAATTTGTGGTTTTCTAAGTCAATATGTGGTCAGCAGGGATCTATTTCTGTTTGAATTTGACACCATTGGCCTAGAGTATTAGACTGAATCAAACAAGTTGAAATTCGATGAGGCAAATGTAAAGATTTAGGGCACCTAGTTGGAACAGTGAATGAAGCACCAGGTCTGGAGTCAGGAAGACCTGCACCAAATCCAGCCTCAGACACTTAGTAGCTGTGTGACCTTGGCAAGTCACTTAACTAAACCTGTTTGCCTCAGTTTCCTTGGATGCAAAATGATCTGGAGAAGGAAAAGCAAACCATTCTAGCATCTTTGCCAAGAAAATCCCAAAAGAGATCATGAAGAGTTGGTACATTAGAGTTTAAGAAATTTACTTCATAAATTCAAAAAAAGGGACACATGGTTTGAAAGCAGTTTGAAAGATATCTGAGGGTTTTAAGGAACCTCACACTCATATCAGCCATGTGATGTGACAACTAAAAAACTGCATCCAGATAAAAAATTAAAGAAATAAGGAAATGATGATCCCTCTGTACTCTGTCCTGATCAGAGCAAATTCAGAGGATAGTGTTAATTTCTCTGACACTTACTAGACACTTAACTCTGTCTTCCTCAGTTTCCTTGTCCATAAAATGTGAATAATCATAGGCTTTTACCTCCCAAGGTTGCTGTGAGGATCAAATGAGGATAATCATTGTAAAGAGCTTAACACAATTCCTACCACATAACATTTAGCTATTATTATCATCTATTATTTCTGGATACCACTGTTTAAGAAGGCCATTGATAAGAAGAGCATCTAAAATTCAGCAAGCAGGATATTGAAAGGCCTTGAGTCCGTCTCATTTAGGAGGATTGCTAGAAGGAACTGGAAGTAATTAGTCTAGAGAAGAAAAGACTTGGGGAACATGATGGTTCCCTTTAAGTCTTATAAAGACTGTAATTCAGAAGAGGAAGATGTTTTATTTGATCACAAAGTTCAAACTCAGAAACAGTGGATGGAATCTGCAAAAATGTCCATTTTAGGCTTGATATATAAAAAAACAAAAGCCTAACCAGCAGAGCTACCTAAATGGAAGATGAGACTCTTTTAAGGAGGTGGGGTTTTTCTTAGTAGAGGCTTTAAGTGGAAGCTAAGGGATTTCTCCTGGATAGCTGCTAAAGACCTGCCAAAAATAAATCCTATGATTCTATAAAGCAGAAGTCCAAAGAACTGGCCTCATTTGTCCCTGGTCACACAGTGGCAAAGTATATCCATTTTATGTCCCCTGTTTATGGGGACCTCCTATAGAGAGTCCTTCATGGAAATGGGAGTTGGTTTCCTATGACTACCCCCTCTGCCTCTGGGGAGTGGCAAACTGGATGGGCACTGGCTCATAGCTGCAGACTTGGCTAGGGAAAATGAAGGGGCTGGAAATAGGCAGTTCTTTCATAAGGAGAAAACTCAGTGGAAACAGTGATGGAGGTTTTGCTAATAACATAGAACTGATCAAGGCTAGGAGGAAGAGGAACTCACTTCCTACTGACCCTGAGAACTTGACCCCAGAACTGCATTGACCACAGGCAACATTGAGATTTCTCTGAAGTGTGATAGGTCTGGAAGATAGTCACACAAGGAGACAAGGGGGAGGGTGGAGAAAGGGCACAGGGTCAGAAAGCCAGACAATCTGAGGGCTGAAAACAGGACCTTAGAATATATAGCACATCAAAAAAAAATTAAAATGGACAAAGACGGAAGTCCAGCAAAAACATTTATGGTGGAGATGACATCTGCATAAAAATATTTTTTTGTTTTCTTTCTCATTTTTTTTCCTTTTTGATCTGATTTTTCTTGTGCAGCATAATTGTGGAAATATGTCTAGAAGAATTGCACATGTTTAACATATATTGAATTACTTGCTATCTAGGGGAGGGAGTGGGGGAAAGGGAGGGAGAAAAAAATTGGAACACAAGATTTTGCAAGGATGAAAACTATCTATGCATGTGTTTTTAAAAGAAAAAGCTATTATTTAAAATATATATAGTAAATATGTGCATTATATATATGCAAGATACATAAAAAATAAGTACCAGGTAATTGGTGAGCTTGGACAAGACATTAGAAGTTTCATTCCATAAATCAATAAAAATTTAAGTCTCTACTCCAAGCCAGGGGATTTAGACGTAGTAGGGAATTTAAAAAGAGATAAAAGCTCCTACCCTCACCAAGCATACAGTCTGTTGGAGGCTTCAAACCTCTGGAAGAAAGATAGAATCCTAAGGTAAGTGTCAAAGGAAATTGGGGATTCTAAGAGATAGGAATGAGGACAGAATGTATTCTAGCCTGAGAAAGAGTGGAAGGTCTCTAGCATGTTGAGTGGACTCCCCTCACCATGATCCCATGGACCATTCGAGATAGGTAGGCAAGGAAGGATTAAGAGCCACATGATTAGAGGGAATTCCTAAATCAGTGAGATACACTGAAAATTTGAATGTTTAAATAAAGAAAATTTCCCAATGATTTGCATGTTTCCAAAATGGAATGATCTGCCCAGAGAGGTAGCAGGTCCTTTCCTGGAGGCCTTCAAGCAAAGATTAGACAATCATATGCTGTGGATTTTGCAGAAGGACTTCTCCAAATCAGGGTTGGATATGATAATCTCTAAAACCTTTTCTAAATCTGTGATCCTGAGGCAGCTAGATGGTGCAGGAATCAAGAGGACTTGAGTTCAAATGCAGCCTCAGACACTTGACCCTGACTAGCTGTATGATCCTGTGAAAGTCCTTTAACCCCAAATGACTTGCAAAACAAATATCTATGATCCTAGGTTGTTCCAGGACTAGGATGGATCAAATGATCTCTCAAGTTTCTTCCAACTTTGAGGTCCTGGGATTCTGTAAACTTTGACCGTAGAGGGGAGTAGTTGGAAATGACCAGAGGGCAGAATTTGTCAGACATGGAAGTAGTTAGGTCTTTTGGTTCTTAAAACCCCTTCATGATCTCAAAAATTACTGAAGAGCCCCCCAAGAGCTTTTGTTTATGAGGATTACATCTATTAATATATATCATATTAGAAATTAAAATGTCTTATTATTCTTGTGAAAAGGACTTAACTTTACATATCCCTACAAGTGTCTCAGGGACCCCCAAGAATCACTGGACCACACTTTGAGAATCATTGTTGGAGTCTAACTTCTTAATTTTATGAATAAGGAAGGTCTGTTGCCTCCCATACTCTAATTCCTCTAGTTTCCCCAGACCTCCTTCCTCTTTCTCCTTCTAGCAAGTAGAGGCCAGTAAAGACCCTAAAAGAGATCTCTCCACGTGACAAGCAGGTGAACCTCATAGAATTCATCAGGAGTGAGTATCACTCCTCCCCCATTTCTCCACATTTGGCTGGGCTGCTGTGAAGACACCAGTATAGTAACATTTTAAGTAACAGTACCCCCTCACTGGTCCTTAGTTCCTTCATCTGTAAAATAAGGAACTTGGATTAAACAAGGAGTTTTCAACCTTTTCGGTGTCATTAATCCCCCCTTTCAGTTGGGTAAAGCCTGTAGATCTGTTTTCAAAAATCGTGTTTTTAAATGCATGAAATAAAATACAGATTTAATAATAAAATATTAATTTAATAATAAATAAAATCAGACTGCAAAGGAAACCAATGATACAGCTATGGAAATATCGAAATGGACCCCATGTGAAGAACCCCTGGTTGATAGATCCTCAGATTCCTTCCAACCCTGATATTTCATGGTCAACTCAGCAGTCTTGAGATATTTATAAAGCATTTTCCTGGGCACTGCAGACTCAGAATACAGAAAGCCCCTGCCCTCAGAAGCTTGTACTCTAGTTGGGGTGGCAGGGGCAGGGATGGGAAATCTTATAATTGCCATGACTACGATTTGATCATTATTGCTATACACAGCCCCCAAACCAAAGTACATTCTGAGAGTCACAGAGCTGGACAGAATGCCAGGAGCCATCAAGTCCTACTCAGACCTGAGCAGGAATCCCCCTCTGAGATGTGCTTGCCCAACCATAACTAACCAACTTCTAACAAAGGAAACTCATGGCTCTGAACCAATGCATTCCTCTTTTGAACAACTCTCATTGTTAGAAATTTTTCCATCATGTCAAGCCTAAATTTGCCCTCTTCACAACTTTACAGCAGAGTGGAATTTCCATCACGGATGCATAATTTCTTTAAAAATTGTTTCCTGAACTGGAAACTGAATGGATGCCCATCAATTGGAAAATGGCTGAATAAATTATGGCATATAAATGTTATGGAATATTATTGTTCTGTAAGAAACAACCAGCAGGGTGATTGCAGAGAGGCCTGAAGAGACCTACATGAATTGATGCTAAGTAAAATGAGCAGGACTAGGAGATCATTGTACACAGCAACAATAAGATTATACAATGATCAATCCTGATGGACGTGGCTCTCTCAAAAATGAGATGATTCAAAACAGTATCAGTTGTTCAATGATGAAGAGAGTCATCTATACCCAAAGTGGGAACTGAGTATGGACCACAACATAGCATTTTCACACTTTCTGTTGATGTTTGCTTGCATTTTGTTTTCCTTCTCAGGTTTTTTTTTTTCCTTCTAGATCTGATTTTTCTTGTGCAGCAAGATAACTGTATAAATTTATGTATGTATATTGGATTTATCATATATTTTAACATATTTAACATGTATTTGACTACCTGCCAGCTAGGGGAGGAGATGGGGGGAAGGAGGGAAAAATTTGGAACACAAAGTTTTGCAAAAGTGAATGTTGAAAACTATCTTTGTATGTATTTGGAAAACATAAAATATTATTAAAACAAAACAAAATAAAATTTAAAAATTATTTTCTGAACTATGCCCAAAGGGCTATAAAATTGTACATATCCTTTGATCCAGTAGTGTCTCTAGTGGATCTGTATTCCAAAGAGATCATGAAAGAAAAGAAGGGATCCACATATGCAAAAATGTTTGTAGCACTGTTTTTTGGTAGAAAGAATTGGGAACTGAATGGATACACCAGCTCCTTCTATCCTCCACTATCTCCTGAAGTCTGTCCAGGCTCATGTTCATTGTTTTCCTGACACTATCTATCCATCCTCTGCCATTCATTGCACAGATGAGGAAATTGAGCCACCAAGTTCTCTATCAATAAGCATTTATCAAGTACTTAATATGTATTAAGGGTAGCTAGATGGCACCATAGGGCATATAGTGCCTGGCTTGCAATCAGAAAATTCATCTTCCTTAGTTCAAATCTGGCCTCAGACATGTAATGAACCCTGAGCAAGTCACTTAATCCTGTTTACCTCAGTTTCTTCATCTGTAAAGTGAGCCAATTCTGTTTGCCTCAGTTTCCTCATCTGTAAAGGGAGTCACTTAATTCTGTTTGCCTCAGTTTCCTCATCTGTAAAGTGAGTCACTTAATTGTTTGCCTCAGTTTCCTCATCTGTAAAAATCAATGGCAATTTGTGGTGGCCCTTTTTGTAGTGACAAGAAACTGGAAACTGAGTGGATGTCCATCATTTGGAGAATGGCTGAATAAGTTATGGTATATGAATGTTATGGAATATTATTGTTCTATAAAAAATGATCAGCAGGATGATTTCAGAGAAATTTACATGAACTGATGCTAAGTAAAATGAGTAGAACCAGGAGATTGTTGTACATGGCAACAGCAAGATTATACAATGATCAGTTCTGATGAATGTGACTCTTCAACAATGAGATGATTCAGGCCAGTTCCAATGATCTTGTGATGAAGAGAGCCATCTACAACCAGAGAGAGGACTGTGGGAACTGAGTGTGGATCACAGTATAGCATTTTCACTCTTTTTGGTGTTGTTTGCTTGCATTTTGCTTTCTTTCTCATTTTTTTTCCTTTTTGATCTGATTTTTCTTGTACAACATGATATATGTGGAAATATGTATAGAAGAATTGTACATGTTTAACATATGTTGGATTACTTGCTGTCTAGGTGAGAAGTAGGGGGAAGGGAGAGAAAAAAATTGGAACACAAGGTTTTCCAAGGGTGAATGTTGAAAATTATCCATGCATGTTTTAAAAATAAAAAATTTTAAGAAAAAAAAAAGTCAATGGCAAACCATCCCAGTATCTATGACAAGAAAATCCCCGATGTCATGAAAAGTTAAACACAACTGAAAAAAACAACTAAACAACAATGTATCAAGTACTGTACTAAACACTGGGAATAGACATAAGACAGTTTCTACTCTCAAGGAACTCACAATCTAATGGGCAGACAACATAAAAAAAAAAAAACCTAGATATAGACAAGTTGTAAATGAGTAAATAGCAAGTAATCAACAGACATAAGGCCCTATTATTAAGAGGGATTAGGAAGTGAAGTGACTAAAATCACTTAAATAATGTCTAAGAATTTGAACATAGGTCTTCCTGAATCCAATTCCAGTCTATTGTCCGTTATGAAATGCTCCCTCCCTCTCAATTCCCAATGTCAAGCAAGGCCTTTAATGCCCACAGAAGATCCATAGTAAATGTTGCATGCATGATTTTCCAGACCTTCTAACTATGACATTCTGCCCCAGAGCCCAGACCCACTAAGCTGCTGAGGATTTAGACATAATCATTGTATTAGTAGTCTAAAGGCTCAAGAATGTGAATCAAGTACTCCAGGCTCCCTGGACAAGGATTTCTCACTGCCTACAGGACCCTTGTTAATCCCATGAATTCAATTCCAGAATAAAGTTACACTAACTTATTTTTCCTTTCTTGCTACATTTGTTACTTCCTACCTCCTCTCTCAGACTCTGACACAGAGACATTTGGGGTAGGTCAAGAGTGAAAACTCCTGTTTGCCTACCCTCCATCCCTATCCTGAATCTGATTGTTTTCATAATTTTGCTGGATGAGTAACTGGCAGAATATCCATAAAATAAACATTAGGAAAGTCACAAGTCCTTGATGGTCCCTAGGAAGCAATTAGAAGCCCAAAATTCTAGAATGTCAGAATTGGAAGGGACGGTCTAGTGCAAACAGACCACTCCCACAAAAATCCCTTCCACAACTTCCTAGAGAAAGTTTTTTTCCAACCTTTGCTGAAGACCTTGAGGAAGGAAAACCCATGATTTCCCAGGGCTCCCCATTCTACTCTGGGTTAACTTTCATAGCTGGGGAAGTTTCCCTCATGTCAATTGCCCTCCTGTCAATTTCCTTCATTTTAATTTTCCTCATGTCAATTTCTTCTCCCTAATTTCCGACAAGGTGGAGTGGATAGAGCTCTGTAGTTGGATTCAGGAGACTTTGGTTCCAGGCTCAGTTCTATCACTTACTAGCCCTAATGCTCCTCTTCTTCTTTATAAATTTAATCCAGTGATATATAGAATTTATTATTTATGAATTTATTCAATTCAATTATCTATAAAATAAAAATATTTATTGAATTAGATAATCTCTGAAATACTTATGATCCTAAAGTCTAGCCAAAGAGTCAAATCCCAAAAGATCTGAGTTCAAATTCTACCTTTTATACTTGCTAGTTGTGTGAACTTGGCTGAGCAGTTTCCTTTCTGTGGGCCCCAGTTTCTATTTCTGTATATGGAAGGGATTGGACTGAGGTCTCTTCCAACTCTTAATTAAAATTCTTGCATATATGGTGAGCAGAACACTGGACCTAGAAGGAGAAAGCCCTGAACTTGAGACCTAAATCTGTCATTTATCATTAGATGACATTTCTATAGCATTTCATAGTTTAAAATGTGATTTATTTGCATTATCTCATATGATTTTCACAACAACCCTATGATATGGCATAAGTGCTATTATCCCTATTTTATAGATGAGGATCCTGAGACTGAAAGTGGGATATTCTTCAAGTGGTGTATGAACACAAGACATAAAATGTTTTAGACTCTGGACTCTGAGGATCACACAATGGTCAATGAAGAGATGTGTTGTGGGCACTAGAGAACTGAAGCATATTACAATGAGGAACTAAATAGAGGAAGTCATCAGAGGAACTGAAGGCATGAGTTTCCTCATCTGTCAAATGTGAGGGCTAAACGAATTGTCCTCTGAGGTCCCCTGTACAGCTAGGATTCTATTAGGGACAGATAGAGTGGCCACTTCCTGAGATAGTCTTATGGTCTCATTACTCAAAGATACAGATAACTTTCTATCACTGAAAGAAATAAAACTAGAAGGAGGGAGTTTGATCCAGGGCAGGTACTATAAACTAATCCAAGGTCAAAACGGGAAACCAAGCCTCAGGACACTGGTATAAGAGGAAAACTCCAGACCTGGCCATTGGAAAGGCCATTTTATGAGAAAGAATAGGGTGGAGTTAGAGGAACTCTCTATGTGGCCTACTCTAAGCCTGCTGAAGAGGCTTGTAGACAGCACCTTAGTGCATAGAGGGCCCATCCTGGAGTAGGTAGATTTATTTTCCTGAGTTCAAATCTGCTTTCAGAAACTTGCTAGTTGTGTGAGCCTATTTGCCTCAGTTTCCTCATCTGTAAGATGAGTTTTAAAAGGAAATAACCAACCACTCCAGTATCTCTGCCAAGAAAACCCCAGATGAAATCACAAAGTCAGACACAACTAAACAATAACAAAAATCTGCTGAAGGATTTCAAATGCAGAGTGACCTATAAATTTTTACCTGTGACGTACAACCTAAGTCACATCTTCTTCTGAGAAGAAATGCCCTCAATGAGGAAGTAACAGATCCATCACAGTATCAATCAGATGGTGGACAAGCCCCCATCTCCTTGACTCTCAATTTTCCAGGATCAAAGAGTTAGAGTTGAAAGAGATCTTAGAAATTAGTGGGTCCAACAGTCCTTTTTGTAGCTAGCTAAACTGAGGCACAAAAAAAGTTATGTAATTTTCCCCAATTTACATATCCAGGAAATATCTGAGATGAGATTTGAACTCAGGTCCTCCTAATTCCAAGTATACTATTTTGTTGTTTGTGTGTGTGTGTGTGTGTGTGTGTGTGTGTGTGTATGCAGTCATTTTCAATCATATCTAATTGTGTATGACCCTATTTGGTGTTTTCCTGGCAACATTCTGGAATGGTTTGCCATTTCCTTCTCCAGTTCATTTTACATATGAGGAAACTGAGGCAAACAGTGTAAAGTGACTTGTCTAGGATTGCATAGGTAAGAAGTATCTGAAGTCAGATTTGAACTCAGGAACATGTGTTCAGGTACTGGTATTCTGTCTGGGTCACCAAGTTGCCCTATACTATGTGCTTTTTTCTTTATTAATCAAAAAGACTAGTTATAATATTAGCCTTGCCTAAGTCAAAACTTTACTCCAATTCCTACCAGAGACAGTTGATCAACAGTTAGAAGGCAACTTCAAAGACTGACCAATTGAATCCTCTCATTTTACAGATGAGGGAACCTGTCTGTCACATAGATAGTAAACATGAGAGGCAGGATTTGAATCTAGCTCCTCTGACTCTAGAGCCAGTTGTCTTTTCACTGCTCCTCACTGCCTGTCTATATGAGAGTTTTTTTAAGTGAAGCTCTGTTCTTATGTGAGGAACAATTTTTTTTTAATTTTTACATATAAAGATAGTTTTCAACATTCATTTTTGTAAGATTTTGAGTTCCAAATTTTTTCTCTCTCCCTCCTTTACCTCCCTAATCCCCAAGACAGCATGCAATCTCATATAGGTTATACATGTTCAATTATTTTAAACATATTTTCATATTAGTTATGTTTTGAAAGAAAAGTCAGAACAAAAGGGAAAAACCATGAGAAAAAAAAGCAGACAAATAAAGGTGAAAATAACATTCTTTGATCTCCATTGAGTCTCTATTTTTCATTCCAGGTCTATTAGAATTGTCTTGGATTATCATATTGCTGAGAAGAGCTATCACAGTTGATGATCACACAATCTTGTTGTTAACTAAGTACAATGTTCTTTTGGTTCTGCTCACTTCACTCATCATCAGTTGCAAATCTTCCTAGGCTTTTTATCATTTCTTTTAGAACAAAAATATTCCATTGCATTCATATACCATAACTTTTTTAGCCATTCCTCAATTGATAGGTGTCCACTTAATTTCCAATTCTTTGAGCAACAATTCTTCTTGTTGTTGTTCACCCTTCATTCTCAAAGAAGATCAATAACATCATGAGGGTGATATCTTGATTCGTTTGTGAATCACATTTAAGTTAGAGCTTCACAAAGTCATCAGCTTCGCTCTCTCCTTTGGAGTCATCAGTGTCCAGTAGCAGGACAAAAGTTATGGCCTGGGATGAAGTGGGTGACTTTGGATTTTCTAAATCAATTTTTCCCAGGCTTCAATTTGGGCCCCTAAATTCAGAAGTAACTGCTCTGAATCTCAATCACCTTTGAGAAAGAAGCCTCTCTTCCTTATTTTGAACTTTTCAATCCTACATAATGTGTAGAGAGCTCCCATAGCTCAACAAATGCATCTTACAGAAGAAAGACCTAAATGAAGCTCAGCTCTTTCATCTTCTATCCCCTTCAGCTAATCAATTGCCCAATTTTGTACTTTCTACCTGCCTACCATCTTCTCTTTCTCTCCCCTTCCACAGACACAGCAAAACCTCGTCTCCTCTTCTGGGCTTCAGGAGCAGTCTCTTCCTGGAGGTCTCCCTGCCTCCAGTCTCTCTCAATTCCCATCACACACTTGCCTAAAAAATCAGGCCAAATCCAGGTCTAACCACACTCCTGTTTCCCCCATTGTCTCTAAGTTAGGAAACAAGTTCCTCTATTTGGCATTTGGAGCCTTCACAGTCTGGCTCCCACCTCTCATGCCAGACTGATTTCACATGACTCCCCCTCATCTATGTTCCAGCCAAGCTGGCTGTTGGCCCATGGCACACCATTTCCCACCTATCTGCCTTTGCATAGGCTAGCTGCCATGTCTCCAGGGTCTTCTCTCCAACCACATATACCTCCTATAATCCCTAGCTTCCTTAAAAGCTGGCGACACTTCCTACATTAGACCTTTGCTAATCCCTCCACTTGTTAGGATCCTCCTTCTTAGGCTAGAAGAAATTATTTTCTATTTGTTTCTTCTTTTTATGCACTCACCTGTGTCCAAATTGCATCCTGGGTTGCTTGCAGTCAAACTGCATGATGAAGAGTGAGAGACTTGAAATCAGGGAAGACATTGATGGGGTCCTGAGTCACCAGGTGGGCTTAGCAGAGAAACATTGAAGTACTGATAAGATTACTCCCTGAGCCAAGCAGGGAAGGGCTCTGATGGACTTTATAGTTTTATACTTTATAGTTTCACCTTCTATGGAGGTCATGGGCAGTCCCAGCTTGCTGCATCCAATCAGAAATCCAAATTTTGTCAAACCTCCAGATTTAAATCTTTACTATAAATCTGTCGTTGGCCCATGTCATCCTTGCTGAACTTCTTTTGGATTATAGCCCACAACAGAGTTCTGCCTCAAGGTGTCTTTCGGCCTCATGGTGTCATTATATGCTATCTCAACTCTATTTCATATTTTCCATTCCTGGTGTCTATTTTGCTTTTGCTTCTCCATTTTATCTATAATCTCTTCTCCCTAATAAACCTATGTTTTTAATTTTTGGTTTTTTGCCAAAGAGAATGACCAATGTGAATTCTTTATATGACCAAACCCCAATATTTGGTGCCTACATCAATCTTAACATTTGGTTCTGAACCCCAAACACACCATTTGGAACACATCAGCATGAGTTCTAATTCTGTCTTATTAACTGTGTTGTTCCTGAGCAAGTTACTTTGCTTCTCTCTGGCTTAATTTTACTACCTGTAAAATGGGGATAATTAAGAACACCTGCCTCCCAGAGTTGTGAAGATCAGATGAAATAGCATATGTAAGGTACTTTGTGAACCTTAAAACATTTATATAAGTACTGTTATTAATATTCTTATCTTCCAGCAGAATGTAAACTTCCTGAGCATAGGGATGATTTCATTTTAACTCTCTATTGCCAGTGCCTAGCACAATGCCTGAAATACAGTGGGCCCTTAATAAATGGTTATTGATCCATTGATTGACAAATATCTGACTTGGTGGATAAACCACTAGTCCTGCAGTTAGGAGGACCTGAGTTTGAATCCAGTCTCAGAAACTGAACAGCTATGTGATCCTGGGCAAGTCACTTAACTCTGGATGCCTCTTAAAAAAAAAAAACTAAATAAAATAAAATGTCCATGTTGTCTTCCTAAGTAGAATGTAAGCTCCTTGAGGGCAGGGACTGTTGTATTGCATTTGTATTCCCACCACCAGACCCAGATGGTTCTAGAGAATAAAATGAAGCTGGTGACTTTGCATAGCCTCTCTTCATTTAAATATAACTCACTTGGGACAGCTAGATGGCACAGTGGATAGAGCACCAGCTCTGAAGTCAGGAGGACCTGAGTTCAAATCTTGTCTCAGACACAACACTTCTTAGCTATGTGACTAGGCAAGTCACTTAACTCCAATTGCCTCAGTTATAAATAAATAATTAATTGAATAAATAATTAAATTAAAAAAACAAAACAAACCTTCATCTCCCTAGCATCACCTCCCCTGTGCCATGGTCCTCTTCTAGAACTAAGAACAACAAGCTCTGTGAGTAGAGAGCTGCTCCACAGGGACTGAACTAGAACTGGTCCGTTGAGCAACATAGATCTTTCGTTCCTTCCTTTCTATTCCTTTCTTTCTTTCTTTGTTTCTTCTTCCCTCCCTCTTTCCCTCCCTCCCTCCTTTCCTACCTTTCTCTTTCTTCCTTCCTACCCTCTTTTTTTTCTTCCTTCCTTATTTTCTTCCTTCCTTCCTTCCTTTCTTCCTTTCCCTCTTCCCTTTCCATTCCTGCAGGTGCTCTGCCCAAAGATATAATTTTTGATCACCAAAACCTCACAAGATATCTTGAGGTTTTAAGGATTAAGATTCTTTCTGAAGAACCATGCCTTAAACCCAAATCTCTCTTGGTTCTTAATTGATTGATTAATAGGTCTCAGGCAAAGCCCATGGGATCATTATTTGGATCCTAACTGATTGAAAATAAGTATAAATAGTAATTATTTCTTCTTAGAGACTCAGAAATCCTGAAGGTTTCCCAGAAATCCTGACGGTTTCCCCCTCACAGATTGCTATTTTTGGTTTTTTGACTAGGTAAAAAAAAGCCATTCATTCTCTGCTTCGTTTCTTACCTAGCCTTAATTCCTGGGTGGCCATTGCCTCAGTCAAATCGAGACTGTTAAAGACCTTAGGTCAAGATCTCCCACTGCATCCAGGGCCATCCTGATCTATAGATCAATATATGTAAATGGATCCAGATAACCCGGGAAGAGAAATTTAGGCTGGTGACTTTGCACAGCCCTCCCTCACTTAAATCCAACTCATTTGGATGGCATGGCATCAACTCCCTGATATCATGGTCCTTTTCAAGAAAGGAGAACAGGGGGCAGCTAAGTGGTGCAGTGGATAGAGCACTAGCCCTGAAGTCAGGAGGACCTGAGTTCAAGTCTGAACTCAGACACTTAACACTGCCTAGCTGTGTGACCCTGGGCAAGTCACCTAACCCCAATTGCCTCAGCAAAAAGCAAAAAAAAAAAAAAAGAAAGAAAGGAGAACAAACAACAATAACAATATTCCCAGCATCTAGCTTGGTAAGTGCTTAACAAATGCTTATTGAATAAATAATAGATGTTGTCCAATATCACACAGGTAGCAAGTAAGAGAGATGATGGCTAGCATTTAGAGAATACTCTTAAGGTCTGCAAAGTTTTTTACAGAAGAAAGATTCCAACCCAGACATTCTCCATCCCTCTCTCTGCCATGCCATGTTGCCAATTCCAAACCGAGCCATGTGAGAAGGGACATCCAGATCTCAGCCAGGCTTACATAACCAGGTTTCCACATGGGTGTTACACAACCCTGGCCCTGCTGGCCCCACAGCTGCCTGAGGCGGAGAAGCCCGTGTGGGTGCCTGAAATAGACAGAGGCTCCCAACTCTCCCCAGAGCAGGTGGTTTTCTAAGGCAGCCAGGCAACCAGGCTGGCAGCTCCCTATTCAGTCTCTTCCCTCTGTTCCATTGGGCATCAGCTGCCCCTTTGCCCTCTTCTCTAAGCCAGCCCTGCCTGGCACATTCTGCCTATCAGAATGGCAAAGCTATTTTCCCCATTACCATAAGGCAACTGTCTGAAGTCTTGGATCTAAAACTGTATCATGGTTTGAATATGCATGTAAATTTCTCATGCTGCTTATTAGCTTAGGTCTTTGAGTAATTCACTTAACCACTCTGGGGAAATAATAATAATAATTATAATATCTATTTAACAATTATATTTAATAATGACTCACATTTATCTAGCATTTTAAAGTCTGCAAAGACCTGTACAAATATTATCTCATTTGAGTCTCACAAAGACCCTGGAAGTTGATGCTATTATTATTATCCCCATTTTACAGATGAAGAAACTGAGGCAGGCAAAAGTTAAGTGACTTGCTGAGGGTCACTCGGTTATATAAGTCTCTAAGTTTGGAACTGAACCCAGGTTTTCTCAACTCCAAGTCCAGTGCTCAATTCACTGCACCACTTGGCTTTCTGCCGTAGAAATGAAAGGTTCTGGTTAGAGGATCACTAAAATGTCTTAGTTCTGAGTCTACTTCTATAGTCACAGCTCAGGAACTCTGAAATGCTTCTATTATGTATAAGGTTGGTTGTGGGAAATTTTGCCCCCAGAGGATTAGCTGGAGTCATCTGACCTATAAAAATTCCTTGCCTTTCAGCTGAACTCAGATTAAATGAGAACACCAGGTTTAATCCTAAAGGACAGATGAAGAAACCGACTTCCAATCTCTGAGCAGAGAGGTGGAGACCACAGCTCTGCATGTTGTGTCTACCATGATCTCTGTCAATCAATTGTGCTGCACTATTTTTCTTAGTTAATTATTGTTGTTGTTATTTCTCAGTTCTGTCCCACCCTTCATGACTCCATTTGGGATTTTCTTGGCAGAGATACTCTAGTGGTTTGACATTTCCTTCTCCAGCTCATTTTACAGATGAGGAAACTGAGGCAAACAGGGTGAAGTGACTTACCCAGAGTCACCCAGCTAGTAAGTATATGAAGCTAGATTTGAATTCTGGAAGGAAGATGAGTCTTCCTGACTCCAGACCCAGGACTCTTAACAGTCAGTCACAGATGTAAAACTGGAAGAGACCCAAAAGGCCAGATAATATAAATCTTCCATTTTACATATGAGGAAAATGAGGTCCAAGGAGTTTGTCAATGGCTCAAAGTCACAAACTTGGTGGGTCTCAGGGGAGAGATTTGAATCCAGGTCATCTGATTTTAGAATCTCCCTCCCAAAACTTCCCCCTGCTTTCTTCCCCCCCTCCCTCCTCCCATGGAACAATTACTATCTTTTTTATGATTTCTCTTGCCCTCATATGAAATTTTTAAAAATTTTTCTAAAATCCTTCCACATCTGTGATTGGATAAATCAGATTCTCTCTTTTCTTTCCACCTTCATAGCTTTCCATTTTAACAATGAATTTATTCAATCATTCCATCAGTCTGTCAAACAAACATTTATTATTTTTTATTAAAACTTTTTATTTTCAAAACATATGCATGGGTAATTTTTTAACATTGACCTTTGCAAAACCTTGTGCTCCAAATTCTCCCCTCCTTCCCCCACCCTTTCCCCTAGATGGCAAGTAATCCAATATATACAAACATTAATTATTGTTGAATGGTTTTGGTTCTGTCTCAGCATCCTCACACAGTATCAGGCACACAGCAGATGTTTAATAAATGCTTATTGAATGAATGTATAGATGTATAGAATGTATAGATGAGCTCAGATGTGTAACTCACTAAGAAAAGTGCAAATTGTAGATCAATCATTTGGATGTTGTCCTGGGTCACTGATGTTGGCAGAGAAAGTACTGAATTCCCTGAGGCAAGGAAGGAAGATCTTGGAGGGGGATCAGTTCCACCCTCAGTAGAGGTCATGGCTAGCCCCACCTTGCTGTGTCCTGAGTCACTGGGGTTAGCAGAGAAGTACAGATAAAATTACTCCCTGAGGCAAGAAGGGAAACTCACCGGAGGGGAATCTGTTCAATCTTATAGTCCCACCCTCTGTGGAGGTCATGGGCAGCCGGCTCCACCTGGCTGTATCCAGTAAGAAATCCAAGTGGTGTCAAAGTCCCAAGGTTAAATTTTCCCTAAAAATCTGTCCCTGGGCCACGCCATCTTTACTGAATCCCTTTTGGGTTAGCCCACCTTGGCATTCCGCTTTATAGTGTCTTTCCTCTCATCCCCCCCATCATGCCTCATGGTATCTTTCTGTACGCTCTCCCAACACAATTTCAAATTTTCATTCCTGCTGTCTATTTTGCTTTGGCCTCTTCATTTGGTCTATAACCTCTTCTTTTTTTTTTTTTTTGCTAACGCAATTGGGATTAAGTGACTTGTCCAGGGTCACACAGCTAAGAAGTGTGAAGTGTTTCAAAATCTAATTGCCCACACATTCCCTTTTATTGATTTATTTTTGGTGAGGCAAGGTCATACAGCTAGGAGTGTTAAGTGTCTGAAACAGATTTGAACTCAGTTCCTCCTGACTTCAGGGCTGCCACTCTATCCACTGGGCCACCTAGCTGCCCCTATAATCTCTTCTCATAAATAAATGTACCTTTCACTAAAGAGAATGGCCATTGGGAATTCTTCATATGACTGAGCCCAACATTTGGTGCCTACATCAATCTCACCATTTGGTGCTGAGCCTCAAACACATCAGTTACTCTCATAGAGCATACAGTCCAGTAGGGAGGTAAGATACATAGATAATTATAGGATATGATACCGTAATGATTAATGAATACCATATGATTAATGTAATAGAGGGGGACAAAAAGAAGGTTCAAAAAGCAAAAGCTGTTTGAAGAGGGGGTAGGAAGGACATAGCAGAGAAATTACCTGGGCTGGAGTCAGATGACTTGAATTTAAATCTGACCCAGATACTTACTGGCTGTGACCCTAAGTAAAACCCTTAATCCTGTTTACCTGAGTTTCTTCAACTGCAAAATAAACTGGAGAAGGAAATGGTAAATGATTCTAATATCTTTGCCAAGAAAACCCCAAATGGGTTTGGGAAGAATCAGACAATGACTCAAACAACTCAAAAGCAGCAATCTCAGTTTCTAAGACGATCACGCTGATGTTTCTATCTGAATTCAACTCCCTTTGACTTAATCTAAGAAGTCTTTTAATTAAGCATCACTTCACTATGTCTTAGTGTCTACTATATTGCCTTCCAGCCCTTGGATGCTATCTGACCCCCTCCTTTGATGACCTTCACATTCATCCCACCTGGACTTACAGCTACAACATCTAGAGCTGAGCATCTCTCCATGTTCCCAAGCAAATTTCCTCTGTGTTTCATTTACCCATCTGTATAATGGATAGAGTAATTGCAAACACAAACTCACAGTTATTCAGCTCTTTGCAACAAACAAGTATTGTGATTTCTGTTCAGTTTGGCTTTATTTTTGAGCCCTTAGCAAATGATAAGAATGTCATAAACATAGTATCAGAAAGAACCTGTGAGCTTGACCTGTCCATATGATTTTGGAGACCATGGGATTATAATTCTCAAGCTAGAAGGTGTCTCAAAAACCATCTAGATCTATCTGCTCAATTTATTGATAAGGGAACTGACTCTACCTGAGCTGGAGCAGAAAATGGCAAATTACTCTAATATTTTTACCCAACCCCCCCCCAAATTTCATAGAGAACCAGGCATGACAAATAGCTCAAGAAACTGAGTGCCAAAAAGGAAGCAGAAGAATCAAGATTTGAACTCGGCTCTTTTGATGCCATATCCAAGGCTCATTTCCACTGTCTCATGTTACCTTGCAAGCATTTTTAACAAAATCACTGTACTGAAAAGTGTTTTTTTGTTCTTTGTTGCTGTTGTAGTTATTGTTTTTGCCAAGTATTAAGGTGGTTGATGACCATGGTATTCCCTGGCCCTCCTTTTCTCTTTCCTTAATTGTCAAGAGTGTTCTTCCAGCACTCTGAGTCATGTGCTCCAAGCCCTCCAGCTCAATCCTTGGTGCAGATATTCCAGAAGCTTTGAGATCAGCTGAAGAAGAGGTCCCTGACTCACTCAGACCCCTTCATGTTCCTTCTCTGAAGAGCCTGATTCCTTCCCCCAGGGGCCTCCTGCTTGCAACTCCCAGCCAAATTGCTGAGGGAGACAATTTTTTTCTGAACAGCACCCAGATCTGCATTTGAGTTGCTAAGCAACATCCATCCTGCTGCCAGCTGGGAGGGGGCAAGGAGGGAGGAGAAGAGGAGACACTATCTCAGCCCTAGGGCTTATGGCTCTCTCCCTATCCCTCTCTCTCCCAATGACCTTGCTTTGGGGATTTATGGGGGAGGAGGTGGGAGATACAGGAGCTGGGACCATGAGATTCCACACACCAAACTGGTCTAATTCCATCAAGCCAGAGTATGGGATAGAGAAATCAGAGACTTTCCCTATTGATGGGAAGGCAGATAAGATATAGCCCCAAGAGTGGGGCTAATGGGGGAACTAGAGGACGATTCAAATCCTGGCTCTGTCACTTATTATCTATATGATTCTCAGCTATCCAGTCAGGTTTGACATGCAGAAAAAATTCCACAACAATGAGAGCTGCCTAGCTTTCTGTAAATGTGGGTAACAGTGTGCCCAGCTCCTCCACATGCACATCCAATAAATAATGAGCAAGAAGAAGATAGCCTTGATTCCATTTCTTTTTTTTTTTTTTTTCTTTTTTTTTTTTTTTTGCTGAGGCAATTGGGATAAAATGACTTGCCCAGGGTCACACAGCTAGGATGTAAGTGTCTGAGGTCACATTTGAACTCAGGTCCTCCTGACTTCAGGGCTGGTGCTCTACCCACTGCGCCACCTAGCTGCCCCATGCCTTGATTCCATTTCACAGAAAATTCGGACAACATAAGGTACAAAAATCAGCCTATCTACATCTATGGAGGCAACTGGCTAGAAGATTAAGACAGGGGATAGAGTGTCATTCAAGAATAGGAAAAAGAGAGTGCCTGGCTCATAAAGGACAGTGATGTCTAATGAAGCTGGAAAAACCAAGTTTCAGAGCATGAAGAGTGTTGAATGCTTACAGAGGCATCAATATTTTTTTTTCTACAAATGATAGAAGCCATGGGAGCTTGTTAATTTATTTAACAAATAAATACTTCTTAAATAAATGAACAAGAAGATGAGTGAATTGATAAGGTCCTGAATGGTGGATGTGATTGGCAGAAACTGAAGAACTGATCAAAATTATTCCTTGGGGCAGGCAAGAAGAAACCTCTGATAATCTAGATCAATTTAGTTCCTTCTGTGGAGGTAATCCAGTCAAAAATCCAAGTTATGTCAAATCACTGAGGCTAAATTTTCCCTATAAAACAACTTATGAGAGACAGCTAAGTGGCAATGGATAGAGCACCAGCCCTGAAGTAAAGAGGATCTGAATTCAAATATGATCTCAGACACATAACACTTCCTTGTTGTGTGACCCTGGGCAAGTCACTTAACTCCAATTGCCTCAGCAAAAACAATTTATGGCCCTTGACTTCACTGCTGCTCTTTGAGTCAGCCTGCCACTGGCACTCTGCTTCATGGTATCTTTCCTCTTTACCTCTTCCCCCATGCCATGCTGTATCTCTCCTAACCCCACTATAATACTGACCCTATTTCTCATAGCTGACTAATTCTTTTGGGGTGCTAAGTTCCTTGGGGATTTAGCCTGCCAGCCACATCTCATGCCCCAATCTCATGGAGTGCTCTTTCTATTGGATACTTGTGAGTTGCACTAAGGAACTTGTCTTTCATATGCTCTCCCACACTATTTCATATTTACTACTCCTAGTGTCTATTGTACCTCTTATTTTGTCCTTAAGTTATTCCCCTAAATAAACCAACCCTTTGCCAAAGAGAATGGCCATGTGAATTCTTCATATGACCAGATCCCAACATTTGGTTCCTACCATCATCTGGTGTCTACATCAGTCTCATCAGAATAAATGAATGAATGAATGAATGAATGAATGTGTGAAAAAACAATCAACCTTAATATCTCATGTGCCATCTCCATGCCTTTGCCCAAGCTCTCCTCCATGCCTAGAATGGACTTCTTCTGTCCCTTTGCCTTTCAAAATACTCCTCTTCCTTCCCCCCTCAACTCAGGTACCTCCTCTGCTGTGAAGCCTTCCCTGATTCTCCCTGTGGTTCATATTCTTTCCCTCCTCAAATGACCTTGTGTTTACTTCTCTGAGTATATGTTGCATCCCCATCCCTCAACCCCAAGTGAACGTCAGCTCCTTGAGTATCAATACTGGTTCTATCACCAACGACTAGCCCAATGCCCAGTAAGTGTTTGTAGAACTCAACGAGTTGTTTAACATATATTGGACTACTTGCCATCTAGGGGAAGGCATGGAAATTGGAACATAAGGTTTTGCAAGGGCTAATGTTGAAGAATTGTCCACACATATATTTAGAAAAACAAAAGGCTTTAATAAAGAAAAAAAAAAGTACTCAATGAGTGAGAAATGAATGAAAGATACAAATACATGCAGCATTGACCTATAATGTGCTTCTTGTTAAAAGCCAAAGAGTGTGTATTACAGAGCTCTGCAGAATTTTAGAGCTGGAAGATTTTGTAAAATTCAATTTCTTATTTTCCAGATGAAAAAATTGAGGTTCAGAAAAGTGAAATAGCTTTCCCAAAGTCATACAACCAGTAACAGCTGGGAGTAAAAGGTAGACTTTTAATCCTGGGAGGACCCTCAATACAATATCAGAGCTGGGAGGAACTTTAGAACAGAAAATGTCAGATCTGGAAAAAAACAAAGGGTCATAGATAGTTCCATCAAAAGGTTGTATGGACACATTGGAGTCCTGTCAAGTCCATCTCCCCCCCCTTCACCTTTAAGGTCATCCCCTCAACTTTTCAGGGAACCTGAAGCCTTGAAGTAAAGCATATTAGGCACTGCCTCACATAAGAATCCAGATTTCCTGATTGCTTCCCCCTTTCCCTCACTCTGTGGCTAGTAAGTAGTGCAGGAAGGAGTTCAGAGGACAGAAAGAGTAATGTGGGCTGAAGTAGTCAGGAAAGGCTTTCCAAAGGAGGTGACATGTTGTGATGAGATGACCCTTTCTCAATTCCCCTTCAGCCTCTAGTAACCTAAGCCTAAGAGCAGCTAGGTGGTTCCATAGTGGACAGAGTACCAGGCCTGCAGTCAGAAAGACTCACCTTCCTGAGTTCAAACCTGGTCTCAGACACTTACTACCTGTATGAGCCTGTTAAACCTATTTACCTCAGTTTCCTCAGCTGTAAAATGAGCTGGAGGAGAAAATGGCAAAGCGCTCCAATATCCTAGCCAAGAAAACTCTAAATGGGATCGAGAAGAGTTGAACACAATGGAAACCATTTAACAAACCCAAGTCTTGAACAGGTTATTTGCCTAGTGCCTACACTTATGTACAATTCAGTTCAATTCAACAAATAGGCTTTAACATTAAATGGCACATTTTACTTTGATAATAATGGAAAAGAAATTAGAGGTGGAAGGTATATCATGCTGTAAAAAAAAGGGGGGGCAGGGGTAAGGAGGTAAAATAAAGTAAAAATAAAAAGGAGGTAAAATAAGGCAAAGTCTCATGAAGAGACATAGAAAATCTAATATAATTGAGGGAAAGAAGGGAGGGTGATGAGTATTCTTACTCTCATTAGATTGGGCTCTAAGAGAGTATATCAGACACATTTGATTTCAGGGAAAAACTTGGCCCTCTGTATAGGGAAGTAGGAGGGAAAGGAGGAAAAGAAAGGGATAAATTAATAGAAGGATTAGGGGAAAGGTGTAAAAAAGAGGGAGGGTTCTAAAGGGGGGAGGACTGTTAGAGGGAGGTGGTCATCAAAAACAAAATACTGGGGAGGGGGGAAGGGAGTAAGGGGAAAGGGAAGAGAAAAATATAACTTTGGGTAAATAAGATGGCAGGAAATATAGATATAGTCATTTTAACTGTGAATGTGAATGGGAGGAACTCTCCCATGAAACGGAAATGGATAGTGGACTGGATTAAAAGCCAGAATCCTACAATATGTTGTTTACAAGAAACACATCTAAAACATAGAGATACATACAGAGCGAAGGTAAAGGGCTGCAGCAGAATCTTTTATGCTTCAAGTGAACAAAAAAAAGCAGGGGTAGCAATCCTTATCTCAGATCAAGTAAAAGCAAAAATAGACCTAATTAAAAGAGATAAGGAAGGAAACTATATTTTACTAAAGGGTACCATAGACAATGAAGCAGTATCAATACTAAACATATATGTACCAAGTGGTATAGTATCCAAATTCCTAGAGGAGAAACTAACAGAGATGCAAGGAGAAAGACAGTATAACTATACTAGTGGGGATCTCAACCTTGCTCTCTCAGAATTAGATAAATCAAACCACAAAATAAATAAGAAAGAAGTTAGGGAGATAAACAAAATGTTAGAAAAGTTAGGTATGACAGATCTCTGGAGGAAATTGAATGGTGATAGAAGGGAGTATACTTTTTTCTCAGGGGTTCATGGAACTTATACGAAAATTGATCATGTGTTAGGGCATAAAAACCTTAAAATCAAATGCAGAAAAGCAGAAATAGTAAATGCATCCTTTTCAGATCATGATGCAATAAAACATTAAATGGCACAGTGGATGGAGAACTGAACTTGATTTCAAGAGAACTGAATACAAATCACACTCCACAAGTCAACTAATGGTGAGCCCTTGGGCATATTGATTTATCTCAGTTTCCTCATCTGTAGAATGGGATGAAAGTAGCTTTAGCATTTAACTCAAAGGATTGTCATAAGAATCAAATGAGATAAAATATATTTAGACCTTCCAAAGCTTAAAGTGTGATGACATGGAGGAGGAAGAAAATGGTCATGATCAGGATAATAATGATAAAGAAGAGAATTCTAAGCTTATTTTTGCCCTCAAGGCAAAGAGAGACCAAGGTGAGAGAGGGAGGAAGGGAAGGAGGAGAAAGCTCCTGCCCAGATTAATTTGGAAAATCATCAGTCAGCACATCCTTGACCACTGCCCTCTGACTGGTATTAAAAGTTCTTCACAGTCTGACTCTCACCCAATTCTTTTTTTTTTTTTTTTACCAATTTTAAATTAGTTTCTCACGTGAACTCTTACATTTCAGTATAACCAAACTATTCACTGTTCCTTAAGCATGACATTCTGTTTCCCACTGCCATAACTTTGCATAGGCTGGGCTGCACGCCTGATTGTTGTTCTACCTCACCACTTCCTACAGACTTCTTTCAGGCTGATCTCAAGAATGTGCTCCTACATAGGGTGTTGTCTGATCTCCCAGTTGTTGGGGTTCTCTACAATCAACCCCCTTAAAATTACTTTGTATTATATAGTTATATATTACATATACTAATAAAATACTGTTATATTCTTATATAGTATATACAAAAATATACTAATAATATAATCAAATATAATATATGTAATTTAATATATTTTCAGTGCCTAGCACAGTGCTGAACTAAAATTATAACAATAATAATAACTAACATTAATACAGATTTTTAAGATTAATACAGGTTTTTAAGATTTGCAAAGTGCTTTACTTCTGTTATTTCACTGATCTTCACAAAGGCCCTGGAAAGTAGGCACTATTAATATACCCATTTTGTAGGTGAAGAAACTGAGGCTAGGAAAAGTTAAGTGAATGGCCCAGCTTGTAAGTGTCTGAGGCAGGATGGGATCTCAGATCTTCCTGACTCTACACCCAGTGAATGCCAGCTGAATGTCTAACCACTGCCTGTCCTCTCTGAGGACACTGTCTGAACTGATTGAATCTCTTGCTGCCAGTGCCTTTATGTAGCACCTACTAATTATAAGGTACTGTATTAAGCACTTTTGACAAATATTTCTTTTGACCCTACAATAATCCTTCGAGGCAAATGATATCATTATCATTTCCATTTTTACAGTTGAGGAAATTGAGGCAGTAGTTAAGGGATTTTCTCAGAACCACTATCTGTCAGCTAGTCAGTATGTGAGTCGAGATTTGAACTCATTTCTTCCTGACTCCAGGCCTAATGGTCTGTCTACCATGCCACCAGTTCCCTCAATGATTCAAACTGAAGTCCCCTGGTTCCAAATCCAGGGTTCTCTCCAGCCCCTTATCCCCATTATGTGTCCCATTGTGTAACTGATGAAATGACATACAACTAGGGGATATGAACAGGGTCCGAGTTAAAGATGAGGTCTCCCCCATCTCAGATGGTCTCAACAAGCCAAAAAGTATCCATAGAAGGATTGTGTTGTATTAAGTGGGACAAGTTCCTTCCCTTCTTAGACCTTAATGTCTTCATTTATTTAAAAAAAAAAAAAAAAAAAAAGATTGGATCAGATGATCCCTGAGGTCCTTTCCTACACCAGGTCTTTGAAGCTGTGAATACTTGCTGTATGACCTTAAAGACTATTTAATGTCTCTGAGCCTCAGTTTCCTCATCTAGAAAAAGGGGGAATTGGACTCAGTAGCCTCTGAGGTCTCCACCAACTCTCAGTCCCATGATGCTCTTTGCCCCTGGGTCAAACAGAACAAATCGGATCCTTCCTTCCTTCCTCCCCTGATAGTCCCTCACATACGTGAAGATAGCTCTCTTCCCTATGCTTCCCCAAATATTTTCTGGTGCTCATCAGTTAGTCAGTCAATCAATCAACAAGAATTTATTGACTAAACTAGTTCCTGTAGCCCCATAACTGAGCTATGGTTCGAAGCACTAACATTTCTGATCCTAGGTAAAGCTCTGAATTCCAGTCCTGCTCCAAACTCAGGATATCTTCCAAAGATAATAATTTTTATTCCAGAATAGAATAGATTATTACAAATGAGGAGACCAAAAGGGAAGAATTAAGTGACTTAGCCAAGATTACTCAGTCTGAACCCAAACCCTGAACTTAGACCCTAAACCTGAACATCCTTGGTTTTTAACCTACTTTCTTTTAGGTCTTTCAAAATGTTTTGGGTTTTTTTTTTTTTTTTTGCTTTTAAATCTTTCTTTCCTTTGGAGGGAAGGGAGCAGCCAAGTGCACAATGAATATAGCACTAAACCTGGAATAGGGAATTTGAGTTCAAATTCTGCCTCAGATACTTCCTAGCTATGTGACCTTAAAAAGTCACTTAACCCCCTTTGCCTTAGTTTCCCGATCTGTAAAAATGAACTGAAGAAGGAAATGACAAACCAATCTAATATCTCTGTCAAGAAAACTCCAAATGGGATCATGAAGAGTTGGACATGACTAATCCACAAG